>JACCGJ010018075.1:0-46337 GCA_013407085.1 Atriophallophorus winterbourni
ACTCGGGAATTAAGATCGCCGGCCAAGCACTACTATATCGCCTATGCGTGCTTTGGGTAGAGAGCAACGAAGAGTTTCTCGTAGATATACGTCCTTCACCTCATAGGCCCCACAGTCGTGGTGCGTAAGCCGAGATCACGAATAAGTTACGTCTCTCGTCGCTATGCTTGTTTACTCTGCTGTAACCCTGAAATCTCGCTGCGCGCAGTCTGCTATTAACGGGTATCCAATCTAGGAGGGAGGTTTCCGCTTTCTGGCTCAGAATAATTCCAACACCTGCTAAGCCGACTGAGGAAGCAACGGGATCACTGGACACACGTAGGTAGAACCTACTCCCAAGAGGCATAGGAGAACTCAGTTGCAATACCGAATCCGTGTCGCGAAGACGGGTTTCCGATAGGCAACATATGTCGATACCTAGTGTCTCTAGTGAGCGGGCTAGTCCAAGCTGTTGTTCTGGTTGTTGCAGGGTGCGGACATTGAACGATGCAAGCCTAAAAGGGGCGCGCGGTCGGAGGAGAGCGTGGGGTATCGACACCTGTCTAAGGACAGTTGGCTGCGACGGAATGCGTCCAGCATTGATGGTCCGAAGTGCATCAGGGAGAGAGGGTGAGGGGATGATGTGTGCCTGCGAAGTGGGTTCTGGAGAATAGCTTTCGAAGGTTGTATTCGTAACGATAGCATGCGGCGTTGTCATCATCATCATTGTTGAACGTAGGCATGATACTACACGGTTGCCTACACCGAAAAAGGGAAGATTTCGTTTAGGGGTTCCCACCCCGAGCCTTTAGCGCGATGGCTTTACCCACAAGGCAGTGGAGCGAGAGAGGTTCGCACCTATCGGTGGCCGGTGACCGACGAAGCGGTTCATACGCCCTTTTCTGGACATTTCCAGTTCGGAGCCCGATAACCCCGGTGATAGGTTGGTGACTGCAGTTTTTGCCTGTGCACCATACAATGTCCTTGGATAGGTCAAGGGGCAGTGACTTTTGGAGCGGCGAGTCACATCCGCGGCGTCGTGGTGTCATCATTGGATTTTTGTGGCTTTTTATAGGGAGAACGCTTGCCAGGCGAAAACCCACCACACCCTCAGACACCACCGCCGAACCTTTCGCTGAGCTCGGAAAACCGAGCCCACCCAGCTGGCACCACGTGGAGGTATTTCGGCAAACTTGTTAACTTTCCCTCTGTTTCACCCATTGCTACTACACACCACATTCTTTTTATTTCAGTTTACGCTGATTGGGTTGCAGTAGACTCAGTTTGTACACCCATAGTAATGAAATATTCAATAGATTTATACCTAACGCCACTGTTAATAACTTAATACAGTCTTTTGTAGTGATATTTCTGCGAAGAAGTTTTACTATTTCAAAGGATCAGCTCATATTTCTATACTCATGCTCCGTTGGACTATTTTAGTAACAAGATTTTGTGAACTGTGACCAACGATTGTGTGTTCACTCGCTGTTACATTATTAAGAGTTTCGTAAAACTATACGTCTTGTTGCAGTGTCCGAAAGTTGAATCTACAATTTTTGATTGTTTTGTCTGGCTAATTCTCTGCTGTGGGGCTAACCGTGCTAAATTGAATGACCACCGCTATTGAACTGCATGTTCAAACACGCTGTATTCTCATTACCATTACCACTTGTATGTTCCTCATATCTGTCTAGGCCCGAGAAACCTGACAGTATCTTAGCCCACGTGCAGTCTTTGACTGTGCGGCACTTTGTCTGGATCAGGTTTGTGTTCTCATACATATATGTTGAATGTAACGGCACCATATATGTAATAAAGAACAACAAAATGACACTTGTGAATATTTAATACATTTGAAATAATGAAATACTAACAAACACTATGATTACAATTATTTTAAATGTTTACAGGGTATATATATCATTTTTATTGAAAAAGGGTGCTTTATTGTAATTTATGAGCTCAACTTTTAGCCTATTCTTTTTCACTGCCAATGCTCTAAATCGTACATGACTGAATTTGCACAGACTCACCCCAAATCTTGTCTTCCATAACCGATTTCATTTTTTCCAATATTAAGTGAATGCATGGCACTAATGACTTGAAAGCAGTTCGCTGTTAGCACATTTTTGCAGACTGTTTAATCGAGAAAACTACGTACTCTGTGGTTGTCTTGTTAGTTATTTGATCATTAAGCAATCTTTGGAAGATAAACCCACACTAATCTAAAAAAAGATTTCGTTACGTTTTCAAGGTGATAGCCACCGGTTTGTAACCTATAGGAAATCTATTAACTGATGAATTATTTTAGCATTTCTGATACGCAGGACGGTAATTTTTGTTAGAATTTCTCGTCTTGTTAGTTTGGGCAGGCGAATCGCCAATTGGATTACCGCAATATCTAAATAAATATCATCTTGTTGTTAAGGAATCTGATGTGCCAGGTTGTAGTTCCGGAATATTTACACCTCATCCATGGCATTAACGACCAATTCACTAATGTGTGATGAGTCTATTTTTCAGAATCTATAATATCATTTTGTCTTGAAATAATCTCCAATATTGTAGAACTTTTAAACGTCTCTTCTTGAAAAAGATGTGTAGTTTTTAAAAAGATATCATTAAATCTTGCATTTGACAACACGTTCTAATCAAAGTACTGAGTGGTCACGCTTTTCCGGTTACAGTTCATTATCCGTTTAGCTGCGTCCCGGCAGTACTCCGCTGTAGCCTTCCGGCCTTTGTTTGCCTTGGCTTGTTCATGTGCATAACTGTTCTGTTCATTGCCTGCAGTTTGGCTCGCGATTCATTTTTCTGAAAACGATGCTTGTGGTTTTTCCAGTTCAGGTCCATCTGCTAGTTTCAATAATCCTGCCACGGCTGGCACTAAATAATCTAGCTCATTATTTGCGCCTGATTGTGTTCGCTCAATGTCTCCAGCTTTCTCGATTGGCGTTTCTCGCTTCGAAATAAAGCGTACTGCTTCAATGTCAAATTGCTTCCACAACGGCGATGGTTGTTGTAACAGAAAGGAGACCTGTTTCAAATAGTGCGGTTCTGTGGACAAAACGGAAGTTTCCGGCAGGATAATTTTAACTTGAGCACATGCTCCCGGGTTACAATGAAAATTCGGCATTGGTTGCACACGAAATAAGTTTTTCCAAACTGTACTTAACGTTGACTTTTAGGTGTCGAATGGTTAATCAATCTATCGCTCACCTTGTCCACATACTCGATCCTTGCACTGATACAGCCTGTGTACGAGTTTGTGAAATGTATTTCATTCAACTTTTTGTACGTTGATTCACCAAAAATATAATTCTTGATCTTACAACCGAGAAGATATTCGTTGCTTCCTTTGATCTTGATTCTTTTCAGTCGTTCACATTTGATAGATATCTCTGTCATCGTGCTGTTTTTGTCTAGATTACCTATGAAAAGAAATGGCTTGGTTTAGAATATATTAATGATATGTTAACTTATTTTAACTGTAAAATATTTAAGGAATATTTTTTTCTATTTTTGGTGATGCAAGTTAGTTGATCTAATAGCTAAGAGTGATAAATCGTATCGCGGATGTAAGTTGTTTTGTTTGGTGAATGCATTGAATATTTTTGCGCGTATAGTGTGATAAAGTGAGATCCCCAGCTCGAGTTCTTGGCTGAGATATAGCTGCAGTTTCTAGTGCAAATGGTAATCAATAAGCTAAAATATCAATTTTAATAATGGTTTTGATTATGCAAAAGTCACGTCATTGATGGGAGCTATGGATAAAACCGATATCAGTTTACTCAAATTGCGTTTCTCTGAAATTCCAAAATTCACTTCTCTGTGTTACTATATCATTTGTAGCTATATCATCTGTTTCTGACGAGTTTTATTAAGTCTCTTTAAAATTGTCTAATAAATAAAATATTAGTTTCTTTTTTAATGTTTGTACTACACGGTGAAACCGTTAGCAGTTTCTATTACTCATTAAATTATTACGGAAAAAATTCGGATCGTTTTCTTCGTTTGATCAGAAATTCGCGCATTTTCTTCCTCCGTTACATGTACAACAACTCTACGTATAAACTTGTTTCTTTATAAACAAGGAGCGCTTGTATGCCACTGTTGGATAAGGCTGGTACGACCAACCTGTTCAATTACATGTATCCAAACACATGTTTAATGGGGTTAAACCCATAACCATGAAACAAAATAATAATTTGCATGCTTTTCCGTCACAAAACACCCCACGACCGGTTTCGTGCTGTCTGCACTCATCAGGTAAGGACAGTAAGATCAGGATCCACATGTGCTTGAAACAGTGGAGAAATGGTAAACAAGGAGCGCTTGTATGCCATTGTTGGATAAGGCTGGTACGACCAACCTGTTCAAACACGTTAAATGGGGTTAAACCCATAATGATTATTTTGTTTCATGGTTATGGGTTTAACCCCATTTTAGCCCCATTTAACATGTGTTTGGACACATGCTTTGAACAGGTTGGTCTACCAGCCTTATCCAACAGTGGCATACAAGCGCTCCTTGTTTACCATTCTTCCACTGTTTCAAGCGCATGCGGATCCTGATCTTACTGTCCCTACCTGATGAGTGCAAACAGCACGAAACCGGTCGTGGGGTGTTTTGTGACGGAAAAGCATGCAAATGATTATTTTGTTTCTTTATAGTTTGCGTGTCAAATACGCACACCGTTTTATTAGAATAGGTAAACAACACGAAGGAATAATCTGTTTCTCATATCTCAGGGAAAAGTTAACTATAGTGCCAAGTAAAATGTAGCCATATCCCTCGAATAGAACCGAGTCTAGTCCACCAGGAGCAGCTGCTGTCTAACTAAATTGTTCGTGCAAATGTTTGGCTCACCAAGAAAAGCGGTGATAATAAATTGTTTTTCTTCTCTACCAACTTCTCAATCCGCAATTCCTCTTTTTTGATCGAATGCTACGCTTATATGTATTTCTGGCGTATTCTTTCTGTCTTTATTCTAGGAATCCAAGCGTAGCCTGAGAGATTCACAAAGACCCTATTGGAGTCTACACACGCCGTATTCCAGACACCACCAATAACTATACCTACCGTATTTTATATTTGTGTGAGATTGTTAGGATACTGTTGTAAAAATAGTGAGTAAACCGCTGTGATGATTCTACTTAACGTAGGCCTTCTAAGCTTTCCAACGGTAGGTGACGGCCTATGTACCAGATAATTTCAGCGCGAATCTTGATCGATGAATTTCATGATCAGAATACATGCAAGTAATTTAGGTGGAACAACGGTCTTCAATGTCTTAGACATTATGGCGGGGCTTTTGATTTGTGTACGTGGCTGATAGTCATTACATGGGCACCATGTTGCACACTGCCATTTTAGGTATAAATGAAGTGCTGATAATGAATAGTTTGCTCTGTGTAGAGAGAAACGCAAAGAATCGATAGTGTATGTGTCACCTAGTTATAATTCAAGAACAGCTCTATGAATAATCTGAACATTCATATCACTTGAAAGTTTAATGATGTTTGAATTCCTTTCGCGCTGCAAGAGCGTATTGATTTCCTCGTAGCATGAATCTTTGCTTTTATTGAAGCCACCACTAGTTGGGGTAGAACTGGTTACTAAACATTATAATCGCTTACTCTAGCCCGAGAGACTTTGCAGACAGTCATGTTAACATAGTTCCGGTTTGTCAGGCTTTATTGCTTTTTTTCTGGATTTTAATTACTTAAACTTTACTGGAGAAAGTACAAGTCACTATTTGGCGGAAAATTTCATAATAATGATTTGGTGCAGTTAATTAATTCACCATTTGTGTAGCATATAATCTTGTCTTCAAAAACCGAGACATCGATAGATAACGAATGTAAACAGTCCTAAAGCGGTGTATTGGCCTAACTTTCGCAGGGTTGTCACATTGGTGACGCATATATTAAGTTTTGAGTTCAGTGTTCATAGGCTCCGAAGAGGTTCAGGTCATTAGCTTATGGAACTGGATGTTGAATGGTAATGGTTATAGACAAGGGAAGTTGGAGTCAATGATATATGATTGAATAGGACAAGCGGTAACTTGTTTTCGTCTACGTGCTTCGTTAGATGCAGCAGTCAATACTATCTGATATATACTATTTATCGGCCTTCCTGATATGAGTGTTTCTGCTGGTGCCCAAATATAGTGAAGCTGGATGGTTCTTGGAGATACATATATTAATCATAAGGTTATTTCTCTTTGGGATTAAAAATCAATGAGTAAAAAACTTACAAAGCATTTCATGTCAGAAGCTGTAGTAATGGGAAAACTAGCTATGGAAATTAAATTTGAAGGATAGTCCTGTGCTTCGCATTTGTCTTTTGCACTCTAAATCCTATTTAGTAACGGTCTGGTCGCCGGCCTATTCGAGTGTTTGATTTTCGTATCTTGTCAATTGGCGTAGCGAGAAAAAATTGTCATGATGCATAGCAGTGAAAGCCACAATGAATCTGTCCTGATGTTATCGCTTTGCTCGTCAACAAAGAGGTGCATCCGAGGCATAAGTGCATATGTGTATTTAGAAAATTGATTGCTACTTTCCTCTGTCGGGACCATTCGCTCAACTGATTTTAAATTCCTTGACAAAGTTCAATGATCCTTGCGCAATTTTATTTAAAATTTAATGCTAATTAATCCATAGGCGTATTGAACCAAAACTGGAATCTAGGCTTATGGGCACGTGGGGACATCGTTTGGATTAAGGCTGTGCGTTTCGTCGGTTTTCATTTGCCTCCACTTCATTAAATCTACAGCACATACATTTTTCGATCCAATTTGCAAACTCTCCGTGATATCAACCATCAATTTTAGCACGGGCAATAGAAATGCTTGAAATCAAATGTTGTGCCACATACGAAAATAAAAAGGAAGTTGAATCAGAGCATCTAATGTAGTAACTTAAGCTTTGTTAAACGTAAAGAGATTCATCATGAACCCACGACCTTTGAGGAAGCAACTTTGCTTTGTGGAAAACTGGCACAACGAGTGTAAAAAGACCACCATTTTTATTAAATGATAAACTTTTTCAATCAAAGAACTAAAAACCACGGGACTGTATTTTGCGAATAGGTTTATGCTTGCCCATGCGAACATAGACTTGATGAAGCAACAGGTTTTTCTATCTGGAATTTTCGACTTACGTCATTATGATGAATCGCTTTTTAAAAGAATCATGAGACACATTGCGAAGGGTCTTCACTAAAGCCGGGTGCAATTTCTCAGTTATCTGTTTTGTTTTATATTCAACATGTGGTTTATTATATCAGGATGGACTTCAATAAATATTATGCCAACCGTGATCTCGGAAGATAATCTATATCCATGAAATAGAGTGGAGTCTCAGAATTAGGCAACTATTTGCACCATGAGAATGCTTGATTGGTGTGAGAACAACTAAGATGTGCAGGTGTGAAGTAAGTTTGATGTATTCAAACATAAACAAATCCGTAACTGTTTGCTGTATTTACTATCCTACGGTTATCTTTCAAGCTCGTAGCTTTTGTATCATAATATAGTATTGATTATTTTACCTCAAGTCCTGGCCGATATCAAAGTGTGGTGTGAAATATTTCTATTAACTCAACTACTTAGATACTCAGCGAATATAAAAACTTACTGCGATTTCAAGAGAAGTGTATCTAGTGATAGTGGAATTTCTCAGTTATCTGTTTTGTTTTATATTCAACATGCGGTTTATTATATCAGGATGGACTTCAATAAATATTATGCCAACCGTGATCTCGGAAGATAATCTATATCCATGAAATAGACGGAAGCATATTCAGTGACAAGTGCATCCACTTTATACAAATGCAAACCCAAAGAGATGTCGCTTAGTAAAAAGACCTCTAGGATATTGAAAAGCTTTTTATTCTCCGGCCAATGTAGGTAAACAGCCGTTTGTTTTAATCAACTAAATCATATTCCCCCAATACATTTTTTTCATTACCGTACAGATGATTTTGTTCATGTTGATGTGGAGTCTCAGAATTAGGCAACTATTTTCACCATGAGAATGCTTGATTGGCGTGAGAACAACTAAGATGTGCAGGTATGAAGTAAGTTTGATGTATTCAAACATAAACAAATCCGTAATAGTTTTCTGTATTTACTATCCTACGGTTATCTTTTAAGTTGGTAGCTTTTGTATCATAATATAGTATTGATTATTTTACCTCAAGTCCTGGCCGATATCAAAGTGCGGTGTGAAATATTTCTATTAACTCAACTACTTAATGATACTCAGCGAATATAAAAACTTACTGCGATTTCAAGAGAATTGTTTCTAGTGATATATCTTACCTTTTTCTCACAAAACCAAATATCAAAAGAGTAACATTATCTGGAAAAAATTGACGTCACCGGGACTTCGCTTCATATCGAAATAAAAACAGTTTCGGGTGGTATGTAAAACGTTTTCATCGAATATTAAGTTTGAAATTGCTAACAGAAAAATTCAATAAACATAGTTATATCTCGTCTGCATCTAATTGCTGCTAAAACTTAATCTTCATAGTCTTTTACACCGTACATTCAAAGTATATTTTACTCAATATTTCGTTGGGATTTTATCTAATTTTTCCAGAATGCAGATTTAAAACTCGAAGTGGAACAAAGTTTATCTATGCAATATTAGATTGCGTACATCTTGTTCTAATATCAATATTTTTAAACGATGATAGGATATTGAACTAGTGAACAACCGAAAAAACCACACTTCGAAATTGAATTAATAAATTTGAAACAGCCAAGTATACAGCATGGTGATTGTATTGTATTGAAGCAGTTAAACAAAACTGCTAATACTTTACATACAACATTGTTTTTTTGATATTTGGCTTTGTTAAAAAGTGTGTTAATATCAGTAGTTTCTTTTTTTTGCATATTTCTAAACAATTGTAACATTTAAAACATTTTATTAAG
This sequence comes from Atriophallophorus winterbourni, assembly GCA_013407085.1. NCBI lineage: Eukaryota > Metazoa > Platyhelminthes > Trematoda > Plagiorchiida > Microphallidae > Atriophallophorus > Atriophallophorus winterbourni. The sequence continues at coordinate 8,933 of JACCGJ010018075.1, forward strand.
GACGACAATCGATATTGGCATGATACTGTTCGATCATACGTGATTAATATCCTCAAGTAAAAAATCGGGAGAAACTGCGAACCAGACGCAGTTCACGTTGTCACGTCATTTCGTCTCGGTGCGGATATGCTTTCTCTGAAATTCATTATAACAGGATATTGTGAACGCTCTTGCGATCCGTGATTATAAATTGAAAATGTATGCTGGAATTTGGATTGCCTCTTCTGTATTTTTTTACAGCTGTCATCAAATGTCTTATGTACGGCGATTTTTTTGTTCACCATTATATCTTGATTCTTGATACTTGATAAATCGCACGGTTTATAATTCCGACATCAGTCATTTATCGTAGAACGATTTTGGAGACGTCATAGTCTTTGAAAAAATGACGAAATTGATGGTATCTATCGGTTTGTTTTGTGTTGTGCATTGATTGGCAAATATACTTTGTTGTGGTTATTATTTGCATCTTCTTGTGTCCAGTCGTGTTATATTCGCAATATGCCTTAGATGTTTGTAAAGCAAATTCTCAAATGAGCCACATAATATAATTGATTATGAGATTCCATTGTGTTTGAACCACAAGTACTCGTATAGTTGGGTTTTGTCAATACTATTAACCAACGATGAATGAGCAATCGTTATTTTACCGAATGTAATTTATGGTTATCTCATGTACATGCTGCATTCGCAAATGTTGTTCACTTGCGTAAACACATGCTTCATGGTCGCACATATGATTTTGTTGGCAAATATACAATGTTATTTATATCAATGGAGCATATTTAGTAAAAGATTTGCAGTTGTTCATGCATATGTCTATTTTTAAATATAATCAATGTTACGTAATTTATCGATATATATATCTTCGTAAATGTATATTTTTGCTCCAACTCCCTAATACAAATTAAATTATTTCTGAACAGCCAAGCTAAAGCAAGCTGTGGACATGAAATTTTTACAGATTGGCAGTAGAATTTGCCAAATGTTCGGTGAAATTTATTTAGATGATGATAATAAATGAATTATCATTGTTTGACAACGGATTAAATTTAATTTAAATGTTTGCGCTGAGACTTTGATTAAATTTAGGGTGGATCCGCCTTTGTGTGAGGCAACATGGTTGTATAAGAGTGAACAATTTCGTATATTAAGAAAAATGTGCATACGGTTTTCAAGTACACAGAGAATTTTTTTGTCAATGTCATGAATAATAAGTAACGAAATAACATCCATTACATTGATCATATCAATTTTAAGATTGCAATATTATCTGGTAACGTGTTAAGACCATTTTCGTCTTTTTTTCTTTTTCTTCCTACCTCACATTCCGTAACGCATATTCAAAACAAACTTAAGATTGGTACCGAAAACAGGTATCTCATTGCTGTTTTACGTATCGCACGTTTTTCCAAGCCAACTCGCTCAAAGCAATTCAAGAAGTATATTTGCTTATGAAATGTACTACAACTATCAGAGGAATCTAAAATACTATTGTTACAATTTTCAATGCAACCAGAATCGAAACGCAACTTACTTGTGTCTCCGTAGATTATTTGGTCAACATGACGGCGACGCATTGACCAACTATTAAGGTCAATTATCTTCACCATGAGTTTACCGAAATTATCAACCACAATACCAGAACTTGGTCAAAATTCATTGCCACGATAAAAGAGAAATTTAGCTGACCCTAGACCCAGCAGATTGGATCTTATGGATCTTGATCTGCATAGCATAGCTAGAGTTTTTCCGGCTGTCGCATGAGTACCACTCCGATATTACAAATAAAAGTGTTAAGGAATCGGTCAAGTTAATCAAATGTAGTCGGTGCATAAGAAAATATCGCTCGCGTTAACGTGCATACAAATTTTTTAGCCAATCAGTTTGATTGTGTATGATGAAGTGCAGTGAATAAGTGTCGATAACCAAAGGAGTGAAACAATAGTAAAATAAATTTAGCAGAAAAATAATTGTCATTATCGATAACAACAGCAACAAGCACTCCTTCGTGGTCGAATAAGTTCAGCAGAGCAAGATTAGTAAATCTAGGAATTGTTTTCTGCCCGAAAAAGACCTCAGGCCAATTTAAATAAGAAAAAATCACAACTAATACATAGTCTTTGTTCAAAAATGTCAATGATAATCCGAGCGAACGCGCTGCCAAGTATCACATGAACTCAGAACTCCGAACGTTTTATGGTAGAAAAAGCAGGAAGCTTATCAATAATCACAGGATTACAATGTATGTGGAATAAAAATATAAATATCTCCAAAATCCAAAGGGATAGTCACATACCACATGTTTCGTCATATACTCATCGAGTTTGGAAGCGAAAATCTCAACAGTTTCCGAGCGTGTGATTTCTTCAGGCAAAATGTTCCAAGTGATACAAATTCTTACCGATAAAAATTAAGACAGATATCCAAACGAGAATGCGGAATGCTTAAAGCCTAAGAATGTGCTCGGCCATTGGGTTTTATCAAGTGTTTAAGGAGAGGTTTTCAGTATGCAGGATTTTGAAAGTCAACATGAGGTCACTACGTATACGTCGTTGTGTAAATTCGTGTAGATTTCGTTTTAACAACGCTCTTTGGAAAGCAAATTTCTGTACAGGGAGACCAAATTTGTCGTACAATGACAAATACTATCGAGTAGTTCGGTATCCTTCCTCAGCCATAGTGCCCAATATTGGATGGAATATTCCATAACAGGACGTATATACATATAATTAACCGGGGTGTGATTTCGAGCGCAAAAATCTTGAATATTCTGTTTAGAAGACCTAAGATACGGCAATATTTATTGTAAACTATCCAACATTGATGTCCAGGCTTGAGGTTAAACGACACTGAGATACCGAGATCTTTTATTGCGGTGGTCCAAAGGAGATCTCGCGTGCCAGCTGATATGTGTGGCGCAAACATTTTTCAAGCCTCAGTAGGATTAAATGGTAACTCATTTGACTGGGACCAACGAAATAAGTTACACAGATCCCGTTGTAATGCATACACTCATTAATAGACCTGACACGTTTCCATATTTTAATATCATCCAATATCCTTTACTTTATCGTTCATAAAACCATGAATAGAAGTGGTCCAAGCGCTGATCCTTGCGGAACTCCACTCGTGACGTCTATTTTTCTAGATAAGGTACCGCCAACGCGAAATCGGATGTTTCTATCTGATTCAGAAACATTACCGTTATTCCATAAGCTTTTAGCCTTCTATTTAAAATGTCATGGTTGACTCTGTCAAAAGCTTTGAAAATATCGATGTAGCAAGCATGTACAGCCTCACCTTCGTCTAGTGCACTTTTTCCAATCCTCGAACGTTGTATGAAAGTTAGATAAGCAGCAACGATCTCTTCGAAAACCGTGTTGTGGTGTGGTCAAAATATTTTGGTTTTCAAAATGTACTCTTATGCACGCAGTCACAATGCGTTCCATTAATTTAGAGATCACCGAAAGTAACGTTACCGGTCTATAATTTACTGTGTCTGAACGGCTACCGCCTTTATTAACAGGAGTTATCATCCCTGCTTTCCATTTCGGTGGTATTTTTCCTTCATTTAAGCTGAGATTGAATATTCGAAAGGGAGGAGCAGTCTAAAAAATGCGACACCTGTGAAGTATGGTGAAGGTAATTTTATCTGCGCCAGGGACTTCTTTTAGTTTAGTTGACGAAGTTCCCGCCAAACCATGTATTCGTTGATAGTCATTTCACTTAGTAATTCCAAATTGAGCGAATTTGGTGAAACTTGATATGAGATACAACGCTCGATAGTGAAGACAAGTGAGTAAAACTTTGCTAAAGCATCAGCGGTATCCTGCGCAGTGTAAGTCAATCCATTAGGTGTTAGTACAGAGAATACACTTGGTTTTATTTTTGATCGTCCAAGTACTATTTTGCAGAGAAGCTTTTGATTCGTTTCCATTCTCTCAAGAATGTTCCATTGGAATTGCATGCGTTCTTTCCTTACATGAGTCGGGACATGATTCCGTATCTTACAGAATCGCTTCCAAGTTGCTTCCGTACCAAGACTCTCGCTTAACAGCTAACCATTTCTTAGTTCTACTCCGGATAACAAACTGGTTGTTTTAGTTGCATTCGTGTGGTACAAAAATCGAGTTTTCGTAAATCTTTGAATTCAGATAATTAGGAAACGGATTGTAATATGAGCCAGAATCCATTGAATCAAACTCATGAGTGTTTGCATCCCGCAGCCTGATATTTAAGGATACAATTTGTATTTTCCTTATGAATTTCATCTTTTCGCCCGATCGTTCCGCACTACTTACATAATCAAACAAAAGCACCGCATAATCACTCTTTCCCAGCGGTGCCAGGTATTGTATATCCTCTACTGCGGTTTCCTCAGACATTAGGACAAGGTCAAGGGTTGAAGGTTGGTCAAGACCCCGCCAGTGAGTTGACTGGTTAACGTGATGTTCACTGAAGCAATTTCTATAACCTCCTTAAATTTATGTTCAAACGAATGTAGGCAGTGCTTACCTCTTGAAAACAGATGCGGGAGAATAAAATCGCCAATGATCAGCAATTGTGTAGTCTGGCATCTTCTGATGTGTTGCGAGGATTCGATTAGCTTATCATTGAATAAGCTTTCGGATGATGGCGAGCGGTGAATGATGCCGATCGTACATTCATCTCCATTGACTAGTTTTACTAAACACCACATCGTATCAGAAAGGCTGTGGTCGGGATGATCGATGAAGTTACAATGCGCTAAACGTTCTTGATAATAGACTGCCACTCCACCACCGGATCTTCGATCGCGATCGCGACGGAGTACGGACATTTTCGGAATGAAAAGCTGAGCATCAGTCATGCAGGGCTGGAACCAAGTATCTGTCACTGCAACCGAATCGGGTGAAAATCAATCACAAAGCTCACATAGTTCAGCTAATTTGTTAGTTAAACACTTAGCATTTGTATATACGCACTTGATCGTATTTATCTTACACAATGTAGGATCGTGTAATGTAGATATTGTACGATTCGCAATGAGTCGGACTCTCTTCGTTTTTGGGCAACATTTTGACTGCTAGTAACGAAGTTGCAATCAGGCTGTGATTGCGCTGTCTCCAGACGTGGAGTGTTTGACTTATGACATTGGGTTTTGGTATGCTAAGTCTAACATTATTGGGTAATGTTTGTTTTCCTTTTTTCATTCGGACCTTACGAGTTCGGACATAGCGCTGGTCAAGAACATAATCTTCAGAGGTTGCGGTCCATCCTTTTTATTTTTGGCGGAAAGGGACTCAAAAAGCGTCCACAACAACGGCATTAGGAATATCTGTTGAACACGCAATGTAGCGCCATTGCTTGACGTGGTGCTCCATGGTTTCCTGAATGGATGCCCTAGGAATATTTTCTGGTACATAAATTAGAACTATACCTCGTGATACCGTTTTTTCCATGTCGTTCAAGTTAACCTTGCTTAACCGCCTTGGTGCATCTGGATATATTCGGCAGTTTAAGTCAGGATCTCTCTTGAGTATGTATGCATTAAGCAATACGTTCTCGATATCAGTTTCGCATTTAGTGTTACCTTGAGCAAACGAGGTTGACCAATATGAGCTGAAGATGAGTGGCGAGTTAGACGAGTCACTTTTTCTGCGATCACATGTTCAATTTGTATTAAGTGGCAAAGTTGAGTCCATTTCTAAACGTAGTGTTTCTGTTTGCTCTCAAACAGGTTTTCTTGGGACTCACTAACGTTCGTACATATCACGCTCAACGCGTAAGGGGATATCTTTTTGCGTACCGGAAAGTCAGATTTTTCGAATTTAAAACATTTGGGGCTTGACCTTGTGAGTAGGGTACAGCAGTTTTCGAGTGTACAGCTGAGGTTAACCGTAAAATCATATCTCTGTAAGAATTTCCTACTTTCGTGGTCGTTTTAACTGATTCCAAAATGGGATAAACCCTACTTTTTATTTTTCGGCGCACCAATAGCCTTAGTCTAATACTTCTTTAGTGGTGACTCCGAAATCGTTGTATTGATGTGATGGCTTACATCAGTGATCACTTGCGTATTCACATTATATACCAATATTTCCTACACACGTCAAAGGTTCAACTTGAAACTGGCCATTCTACTTTCTAATTTGACTTTAAAAGTATCGCACCGTGCAAGGATTTAGCTCTGCGACGAACACAGACATAGCAGGCGCGTGGAACCTTTTCATTATTCATCAATGCTATCGAATCCAGGGCTAAAGTACGGTCACAATAACCATGGATTTTACCAATGCACAGAAAACACGTTGTGACATCACTCGCCATGGAACTCACCGTTTGTTCGCATGCTTTGCACGTGACATCGGGACAATTTTGCGTGTCGAGATTCGTCCTATCAACTTGGCCCGCCGTGACCATTGTTGCGTTCGCACTAAGGTCAAGTTGGTTTCATGTCGCTGTCACAGCTTGATCAATGCGGTCAAACGTTAGTAACCTGAACTGGGTTGTTTGGCTGAGTAATGGGCGCTTAGTCGACAGGTCAATGTGGCTGCTTTGAAACTCGTGATTTCGTCATTTAGAAAATAATCCGCTATAACTCGTTAACCACACAAGGTAGAATACAGAAACAATTATGAAAATGTCAATGGAAATTGTGTACATTTGGATGGTTGTCGAAATTCTTCAAGTTGACAAGCTTAGACAAAATCCTGTCGACCCATCCGAACATTGAGACTATGTATTCCACAACCTAATAACCTTGAACTCACACATCAAATCATCTCGACCCCATGGACATACATGCGCCATTCCACTGAGTGAAAACAGTTTCTATCATTTGGATTTTTACCTGATTCCCGAACGGTTCAGTAAGCAAACAAATCCGTTTTTACTGAGATATGTTATTTGGGAATTTCCATATTTTTCTGTGGTTTTTGTAAAGCTATATGCTTTTTAGGCCATTAAAATTGAATTGCATTGAATTGAATTGAATAAGTAATAGCAGTTCTACGTATGCCTGCATCTATTTCAGGCCACCAGCATAAACGTCTGGCTAGAAACTTCTTTTTTCTATTCCGAGATGTCCTGAATGCTGATTATTTAGTACAACTTAACGCAATGTGGAAGGGATAATAATTGTCATGTTAAAGCATAAAAGATCATCAGGAGTCAACGAGAATTCACCACGTTTGTTAATAGATGATAGAAATTTTCTCCGAATTTGTGAATTTCATGCCTTCTGCAAAGCAGGAAAAACACATCGTGTCACGAATTAAAAGATGACGACTAACATGTTGCACCAGAATAGAATCGAAAGTATCATCAAGTTTCGCATCTGTGAGTGAATTGCGTGACAGATAATCTACTTGTTGAATGTCTTTAGCACTTCGATGTTCAATATCATAATCACGAGCACTGGGTTCTATTCTCCATCTTTAAACCATTGCGGCAGAACTTTTCGAAATAGATTTACCAGGATCGTATATTAATATTAATGCTTCATGTTCATTACAAATGGTGAAAGAATTACCAAACAGGAATTTGTGTAAACTTTGAATTTTTCCGATAAACGGGTAAGGCTTTACAGTGTGTTTGAGCATAAAATTTTCAGTAGTAGTTAACCTGCGAGAAACACAAATTACTGGGTGTCCATTTTGCTCGAGAACAGCATCTATAACGTCAGGGGATGCATCATCAATTAAAAAGGAGTGAATTCGGAGAATAAATGAACGAAGAACTGAGTCTGATATCAGGAAGTATAGTATGCTGCGTAAAGAATGTTCATGTCCATCAGTCTATACAAAATTATCGTTGGATTGCAGTGAAAATATTGGAGAAGCATTTGGAATGAAATATGGAACCAACCTCGAATAGTATTGCATTGCACCGTTAAGTGATCTCAATACTGTCATGTTCCTCTGAGAATTAGCATCGGTCAGTTGAAGTAAACGACTAAGATCTAGTTTATTTTCATTACCACTAACGATGTATCCAAGGCATTCAAAATTCGAAACATAATACAAACAGTTTTTCGGATTAACATCAACATTTTTAGAAGTGTATCTACGAAACGCACAATAACATCATCCTGATATATTTCGACTTCAACCATACCACAAGTAATATCATTCATGACTTGTTTAAATATATCAGGAGAATTACACAAATCATAAGGTAAAAATTTGCACCGAGAAAGGCAAATGGTGTGTTGATGCTAGTTAAAATTGAAGGCTGATCAGTCAACGGTATTTGCAGGTATACATCATTTAGATCAGTCTGCTAGAAAAATTTAGATATTGACAATCTAGTCAAATGTTATCATGTTCAAATCTCGTGCATGTAAAATTCTTATAAAATCACACATGTGTATTTCGAATCAGTCTATCTGGATGGAGCATCAAAAATATAACAATTATGGAACATTTTGAGATGAATCGCTGTATATTTGCAGGCAACACACATTAATTCCAACGAAAATTTTTTCCAGGAATCACTTGAGCTTTCCAGTGAACAGGCGCTAATACAGTGTTATTTTTTATCGAAACTTTTTGTTTTAATTTGGAAATCGCTTGACTGGTCAATTACAAAAGGGTTATAATAGATAATTACAGAAAACACATAGTTTAGTTCAGTTCAGTTTGCATTGGACAAATTGTTGCTGCCCAGCCAATCGAGCGTCCAGATTTATTTCCATAGAAGAGTCCACCACGTCAAACAATATCTTTAGGATTTTTTTCTAATATGAGAGAAATCTGGATTTCAACTGAAAAACACTTCACCATAGGTCTTATAGGTCTTCATAGTCGCTGATGTTAACCATGCCATATTTGGAATGTGCTTTCTTACCCAGTTCAGTTCTCGTCGTCAAACATAGAAGGCGATGTTTAACAGATGGAACTACTACTCTATTTGCTGCACTCGACTTGACATTCTTAAAAATGCTTCGTTGACCTACTCAGATCCAATCGTGAACTGACACAGCCTGCAAAAATTTCAGGGAGTGTCAAACATAGCGTCGTCCACCACATTTTCAATAAAGGCCTCACTTGTTCCTCTCGCCCAAGACGTCGCTTGTCGGATAAACTAAAAATTCCCAAAAAAGATTGAAAACATATTGCAACTTGGTATCATTCGCCATTCTAGTTGCTCCTGATCTTTGTCTCTACATATGGTGGCTAAAAAGACACTCGAAAACTTGCCCCCATGCGATGATTATCGTGCGCTTAACCGTCTTAGTGTTCCATACAAGTATCATACACCACATTGCCATGATTTCGCTCGTACTTTGCGCGGTTAATCAGTTTTTACGAAAATTGATCTTGTCAGAGCCGATCACCAACTCCCAGTTGCTGGAGACGACATTCCCAAACAGACATCACAACTCCGTTTGGACTCCTTGAATTTATCCGGATGACATTTGGCTTGAGAAATGCCGCACAGACGTTCCAGCGCTTTGTGGACAAATTATTACGTGGACTACCATTCGTCTACGCCTATATTGATGACGTCCTCATTGCTAGTAGCTCAAGGGATGAACACATTAAACACCTGCATCAAGTTTTTCGTCGGTTTCAGCAGTATGGCATTGTAATAAACCCTAGCAAATGGCAGCTTGGCGCCTCAATGTTTGTTGGGTGAGGCGTCCTCACCTATGACACTTGCGACCTTGGTAATGTCCTTATCAGAACATTGCGGATGCATGCTGTGACGCTTCAATGTCCTTACCGCTTACTTCGCACACCCCTTTCTGTGCTCTTTATAAACACTGACCCTTCCCAGCTCTATGATCTGTGAACCTGTGTCCTGAGTCTCGGCTTGGTCATTTCATAGCCATCCTGTGTTGTTCTGTTCTCTGTGTCCGTGGGCTTGGTCTCTCGTATCATCTAGTTGATCACCTGGCACAACTGTCTCTCAAACCCACACACTACATAGCAAATTGGCGACGGGGTGTTTCCAATCATGTATGCTGAATCTGAAGTGTCTCTTTTACAAGAGCTGCTCGAACGACTACTCCAGATAAAAGAAGCAAATTCTTTTGCGAATGACCCCAGATCTTTATCTATCGAATCTCTCACGTCATCTTTAATGAAATTTCACTTCGACCTAAAAATAATGTGACTTTCGACACGTGGTTCCGGCGTTATGAAGATGTTTTCCGAGTAGACGTCAAGGACCTGGGAGATGACTGCAAAGTTCTCCTGCTGTTGTGTAAATTAGGTGCAGCGGAATTAGACAAATATTGCAATTTAATTCTTCCTCAGAACCCACGTGACCGTACATTTGAAGAGACAGTCAAATCACTCAAGCGATGTTTTGGTGATCAATCATTTCTATTCCGTATTCGTTACCGCTGTCTTAATTTGGTCAAGAATGAAACAACGGATTTTGTGACACACCTCGAAGACGTTAATAGAGAATGTGAACGCTTCAAATTGGGCTCAGTGACTGAAGATCAATGTAAATGTCTCATGTTTATCAGCAGTCTGCGGTCCTCGCGAATTACAGATATTCGGACTCGCTTACTGAATCGTCTCGAGCAGGATACAACTATGACGCTCCAAGCCATTGGAGAAGAACACCAACGTCTCATGAACATTAAAAACGACTTCGCCCTCGTGCAGTCGAACATTCGTGACAATTTTACAATCCAGGCGGTACATCAACCAAACCAGAGCAACACACAACACCCCTTCCGCATCTAGCACGACATCCAAAGCTGCTAAATACAGCTCAAAAATCCAAGCCACCGTATCCATGCAGACATTGCGGATAATGGCACATTCACCGAGAACGCTCCCACAGAACCTACCGATGCAAGCAATGCAACCAAATAGGACACAAAGATCGATTCTGTCAGAAAACAGTCAACCGGAAGACACCAAGCGAACAAAAACGGTATTTCCCGCGTCGTCCCACCCGGGCATCAAAACCCTTTCCGCGATCGCTAAGCCTTCGTACTAACCAGCAAGAAGAAGACTTTGTAGTTGCTAACATAGCTGTGCAAACAATCGATCGCCAATTATCTGATGCCGTCACAGCACTCTTGTACACAGTGACGGAAATTAAGAGGGAAACAAGATCAGACCCAATACTCCAGAAAGCCACCGAATACACAAAAATGAAATGGCCACAGAAAATCCGGGATGGTCAATTCCTGGCCCTCTCGAGACGACGTTGGTCCCTTTCTATCATTAATGATTACCTCATGTACACTGACCGTGTAATAATTCCCTCTTCTCTCCGTTTCCGAGTTCTCAGAGAACTCCATCTAGGACACCCCGGAATCGGTCGAATGAAAGCAATTCCATGGCCGCCCACAACCCAACCCTGGGATTGAGTCCACTTGGCTTTCGCCGGTCCAATCGATAATGTATCCTTTCTCATTATGGTTGACGCTCACTCAAAATGGCCAGCAATCACTCCCGTGAACACGCCAACTGCAACCGCTACCATCAATGCACTGAAGCGAATCTTCAGTCAACATGGCTTACCAAATACCATCGTTTCCGACAATGGTTCGCAATTCTACTCCGCCCTTTTTAAACAGTTCTGTAGAACACACACACACACACACACATATATATATATATATATATTGATATATTGATATATTGGTCGACCATCAAGGTATACACTACGTTATGCAAGATTACCCAATGCCAGATCTAATTAAATAGTTGTGGTAAGATTCTAGTTTAGTAAACCATTACCGTCGTTTTATACTCCACTGTGCTCAAATATTTCAGCCTCTAACCGAAATGCTTCGGGGCAAGATTCCGAACCTGAATGTTACGCTTGTAGCATTATCTGCTTTTGAGAGTATCAAAACCGCCTTGGCTAAGAGTGTACAAACCCAAAAAAGACAGTCTACTAATTCTCATTATTGACGCCTCTCGAACTGCATTTGGTGCCGTTTTACGGCAGCTTGAGCATGACCAGTTTCAGCCACTGTGTTTCTTTCTCACCAAAGAAATTTTTCTGGGAGTTACTGGTAATTTACTTGTCGATCAAACACTTTCGCCACCTTCTAGAAGGCCAACATTTTATTGTGTTTATTAATCATTCGGCTGACCCATCTCCTACACGTAAGTAGACGCCTATCGCGTTTCAATATGAGGAATATGAAGAAGAATATATTCGTTTGTATGTTGTGAGCTGCATCTAATGACATTATTCGGTTATTATGTAGTTTACAATGAGAACGTCCTAGTAACACGTCAGTTAAGACAATAAAATATACACACGTAATGGGTCCGCATTGTGTCAAATTCAATTCTTCTTTTATGGTGTAATCCCAACTAATACTTTACAATTTGGTATCCATGTGTCTGGTATAACTTCTGGGAATATTTTATTTAGTCGATTGTATTTTACAACATGTTGGTTTGTCTCGTTGAAAATGTGGATGCTGTTTAATTGAGGGTAAATAATACGAGTAATTTTCGATTTAAACATTCATGTGGTTACAGAGGGAGTTTGGTCCTTGACAATGGATGGTGCCGAAAAACTCGTTTGGATTGATAGATTGATTGAGTGTCCTTCTATATGGAAGCATTTAACTTGCCATACAGATGTATAAGTTCATTGCAATACAATTTATATTTTTATCCAACTGATTCATCTGATTTGTCAACTAATCTTCGCATACAAACTGTCGGTTTTTCAATTGACGTCATACAGAATGCCATCTATTAAATTATCCAAATTTTGCAACGTACCTAATGAGAAAACCAGCTTCCGATTTGAAATTTAACAAACGTGTTTGCTAATTGAAAGTGTGTACACTTTGCCCTTTCAATCTCTACGGGATCGTCAAACAAATTTTGTCATTGAGATGCAAAATATCCTTCGCCGGAGGTTGGAGGCCACGTTTACGAGATCGGAAAATTTATGAAAATCTGTATTTTTAAGCATATGAGTTTAACATCATCCGCATACTGAGTCCACATGATAGAATGAAAAACCCCGTTGTCAACTGTATCTAAGGCTCGATTTATAATTCACTCTTGTTCAAACATTTCAGAATGATGTAACCCTACCGGAACCTGATTATACTGTAAGAACCCGGTGCTGGCAAACTGCACGGAGCCTCTCGCTGGGATTGCATGATTTATAGCGGATTTGAATTGCCAGTTAGTTTAAACTTCCAGCCTATGTGAAATCTAAGCGGAGTTCTTCAAATGCGTCATTGTTTCTTGCGCCATAATATTAGAACTTTCAAGACAAAAGCGAAGACCATTCAACACTGATCATATTTCGTTACAAGTGATAAAATATCAAGTAAACCTCAACGACATAAATCAATGTATAACAAAATGGCATTTTAATTTACTTTAAAATAAATAATATTGAACGCAATTTATTGATACATTTCATGCCAGTTCAGCCATCCAGACCTTCAGAAGCTTACGGTCCAACAGGCTCTGAAAAAATATAGGAAATGTGGAAAAATAAGGCCATACTATCAAATAACCAACTCATCATTGAAAGAGCTACTGAAAAATTGCTCAAACAAACATTAAAAAATGGCGTAATTCACAAATACTGTAAATATGGAATAATATATCCCATTTACTCCTATCCTCAAATCCATAACTCCTCCATAATAAACCCTACCTACAACTCTTAATCAGTAGAAGAAGTCTTTGAGAACCTGCCTGCGAGTTCCTTACATTTGATTACTGAAATCATTGAACCCCTCATTTTTGACAAACTTTTCTGACATTTCCAAAACAACCAGATGCTTTCGAGAAGACAGTAAGTGTGTAGAGAGAATAATTTATGTTTTCCTTATCTACTTACAACGCCGAATATTTAGACAGCTTCGACTTGGTGGAGAGACTGCATGGCAGACCACACTGTTTGGATGCGTTATTAAGGGACAATATCGAGACCTATCACAGCTACCAGCGTAGATACCTGAGAATATATCTTTAATCTCTTTCTGTTCAGCATCATCGAGGCATCAGATCTTGCCCTCGTTGTAACATGTCATTATTTTTAGACGATATAATGATCGGGACTTGTATTCACAGCACTGAAGTCAGTGTTATTATAAACAGATTTTGAAGTTCATCCACACTGACCGTTGTAGACTACATCAAAATATTCAAATTACTAAATGTGGGAAGGCGAACTGACTTGATCTCACAGTAAAGACCAGTGAGGAAATGGACATCAGTGCATTGGCATGTTCTAGCCGGAGATCCTCACTTCAAATAACCACATCCTACGAAAAGCATTACGTTTTAAAATCAATCAAACGAATAAGAATAAATACTCGAGGACGGCCATGAAATTGAACATGCTATGCGGGCCTGGCTTCCATATCTCAGAAATGGAGCGAAGCAATGATCGGTCAACGAAGCTATTTCTCGGTATACAAAACATGGCATACGCAGATAGTATATCTTATATAAATTTATTTTGACTTTACCATTCGTCAAACTAAAAAGATTTTATCCTATTGTGTGAAATACACCATATATCGAACCATTCCATGCAAGAGCTATTTACACCTAGAGGCACTCTGAGTGCATATGCCCGTGAATATTAACTGGTGGTACCCCATTCTCGCCTAAACCGAAGATATTTATTTTTCGATTTGTGTCTCTTTTCCCGAAAACTATTTACATGCGAACGTTACCCACACTAATAGGCTGCTTGTAAATCATACGAGTTATAATCAGAGCGTTCCGTTCCCCCAGCATTATGCACAGCGTATGCTACTTTGGACTACGTTTTATCCCCTACTAACATTTTACTTATTTACGGTTGTTATTAAGCTCGATGCTTTTTCTACCGATATTAGTTCTGAATTAACGTAAATTAACGTAAATTCTAAAAATAATATTAAATGGTATGTTTAAACAACGTTAAATGAGATCTCGGAATGAGCTTCGTTTCGAGCCTCTACATGTAATCGAGGACATGGTGACTGATAATAATAAATAATATCAAATTCAAATAACTAAATCTTGTGAATTGAGCTAAAACTGATTACCAATGAAGTGTTATCGTTTTTATTTAAGAGAAGTTGGTCAAATTAAACTAACTCGAATGTTCCGTCTGCTTTCTATTACAGAATCGCATATTAGTATGTTCCACGGCAATACAAGTTAAATTAAAGTTGCTAGTTAAGAGAACAAGAGTAAACTCTTGAAAACCACCACCAACAACAACAACAACTAAAAGCTCGACTCATTGAGTTGAGATAACGGACAGGTGACATTGAGAAACAAACTGAATGATAAACAAGTAGAGCTTGTATGAATGATACTTGAACTGAATGATACTTTTATCAGTTTATGGTGACGGAGCCAACATTTGGTTCCGGAAAAACTAGTGACAGCTCCGGCCCTCAAATGCGTCGCAGGGTTTTTAGGGTTAAACTTTGTTCATGATGAAACGCTCGATCGATCAATCACGCAAAATTAGCCGGTGACGCTCAGAATGCAACCCAGATTCATAGTACTAGATCAACTGCTCTGTTTTATAGTGGTAACATGGTTTATTTCACCTGAATATACAGCGAATCCACATTTCAATGAGAATTTAGCGACACGTATCGCAAGGAACTCGTAAGTCAGTTCTTCTTTCTAGTTCGAATGTTTGAAATTGGCTTGAACCTAAAGTACAGTTTAACTGCAGCTAATAATAGAAATAATAAAACATTTTTCAATTATGCAGGTTTTCAAGTTATACTTCTTGGTTGTGCTGAGCTTGTCATAAAAGAGATATCAAAGTCCAAATTGTAAACATTCGCGCGAATGTTTCATAGTTCACTGAAACTCTGCTTGTTATTTTCACACGATCAACAGAAATGGTACGAAACCTTCAACTGAGAGTTTATTTAGAGAATAGTAATAGAGATATCCAACTATCGCTTTTACCTAATGCTTTTATCCTACCATAGTTTACATTGGGGAACACCAATAGCTGGAAGCGTATCGGCGTCTGTCTAATGGTTAATACTACACGGTCTTTACCGTTAGGTTTTTCTGAAATCTAAGATAATAATCACGCCAACATCCTGGTACACATGATGAAAACCCTAGAGTAATTCCTTAGTTTCAAACATATTTTACGTCTCACACGCACTTTGAAATTTTAGGAATCTTAGTTAAACCTACGCTTAAAAGTGAATGAAGTCCCTTAATACTTTACAACAAAACTCACGGTAATTTCTCAGATACAGAACAACAAACGTTTGGTTGACACTCATGTACCCGTCCATATCCACGAGGCATGTAAGCAGGTTCCAATGATGCGTGTTTTGCAGTTCAAACCTTGCGGCTAACTTCGATACAACATTTCCTGAGAATAGATTGGAGGGAATATATCAAATATTGAACAATTAATTATTGCGCCTAAACACATGCGATATGAACTATCTCAAATAGTCCATTCAATATATCATACTCTAGCGTCGCTTGACTAGGTTATATTGTGGAAGTGTGCATTCTCGATTGGATATTCGTCGAAATTTTTTCTCGGTAAGAATTTGTTTCACATTTTACTTGAAGAAATCACATGCTCGGAATCTATTGCGGTTTTCGCTTCTAAACTCGATGAGTATATGACGAAACATGCATTATATGACTGTCCCTATTGATTTTTGAGAGATTTTATATTTTTACTCCACGTACATCGTCTTTCGATAGTTATTGTTAAGCTTCCTGATGTTCCTACCATTAAAGTTTCTGAGTTCTGTGCGGTGCATAAGCAATCAGTACATATTACGAGCTGTTGGATGATATGCGGGACACCATACTCCAACTCAACACAAGAGAAGGAAGCGCCGAGTCCAATGATGACGACAATCGCAAACACTTAATAATTCGGGTTCGGGAAGGATTGCACGAGAACCGTTTGAGTGACAACATCCTCGGAAGCACGAGAAGATGGAAAAGGTCAACTCTATCGAAAGATATGTAATTCGTCCAGGTCGGCTCAACTAGTCCCACGTGGGGAGGGCTTGAATTGGACCTATCGGCAAGAACTCGTTTTACAAATCATATCAGACTGAAAACACCTGTGCACACATGTTGAGGTATTCAAGATTCAAGAGTTTTTGGCAACAAAAGCACATCGCTTCACAATTACTATATCATGGTAAATATTCGTTCATGAAAAAGGAATAAATAATAATTATGTAATCTCAAGTGTAGTCCAGTTGAGTCAATACACAGGTGTCTTTAAATCGTTAAGCAACAAATAAGTGTCCAAATTACGAATGAAAGTTTCTACGCTTGAAGACATGACAATAATTTCGGGGAGGGCATTCCGAAGGAAACAGACACGTACAGAATACAAATCTCAACAACAGCTGATACGGGAATGGGGAATTTGTAGTGCCGCTGAGTGGTTGCCTGTATGTTGTGGCTCACGGTGTTTGAATAAATGTTTTAAACGATGATCTGGAGTATTTAATATTTTGTATGTTAGTATCACATCACTCGGAAGTCTTCTTTGAAGGGGAGTGGGAAGTCTCTGTTTTGCAATTTTTCCTCGTACGAGTTTTTTCGCACGATGATCAAAAAATAGTATTGTGGTAACGTAATTTGTCCATAAAAGATGTGTGATATTTTGTTCTTGTTTCGTGCGCGTAATAAACTCGGTTGACTAATGGGATTTCTCGGTGTTGTGGGGATTTGTAATTATCATCTGACAGGTTGACCTCAGGAATGAATCAGAGCGGAATTGTCAAGTGGGTGCTAAACGTAGGGGGTTGAGGTGGTTAATGTCGGATAGAGTGTCAACGAAGCCTGCGCAGACAACGCAATACGCGTTTGAGCATGGAACGCGATGTAGCCTTGATTGAGCTGACGTAAGAAACATCCACCCCTTACAATATGTAGATTCATGTCAAACAATAATAATATAAAGGGATATTAACACACGGAATAAATCTTGTTGAGTCAACACACTTATTTTTTACACGACGGTTAATCAGCTTAACTGTGAACAATATTTGTAATTTGTGAGAATTTAGCCAGGGATGTGGTTAAAATACGTCAATCCATCCATTATCAATCAATATCAGCAAGCAAATTTATGTCACCCTACTGACAGCACTTTATAGGGATTAAATAAGCTTTGGAGCAATGGATAATAATGCACTGCTAGTAACGTAAATTCCCTATATTGACTTCATTTAATTTTTAGCCCGAAAGAAAGAAAGGTGTTCTTCATATCACAGATAAATCATTTTTATAACAAATGAAGTATTCTTGTGGACACTTGAAGCAACATGTTAACTAAACTCTTTGTTGTTTTGGTGTGTACATCTTTCTTGAACTATGAATTTCAAATTTAACCGCCAGAGTCATCACTAAGGTAAACTGGACGATAGTGATGCGATGCTTTGTTGACGTTCCTGGTTTTGAAATTGATGACCATCCGAAGATGAAGATGAAGATGACAACTGTGGCGTCGAATAAGCCCTACCCCGAGAGACCCCGTGACGTCAACACAAGCACCATACCACTGACAAGCTATGATAACTATTCAGTATGCAATTGTTGATTGTGAGAAGTCAAACGCATTTGATTTTAGCAACACATTTCTTGAGCGTGTCGGAATTCTTTTCAAAAACAATCAGCAAACCACAAGCTAAAAGTCGCTATGGTAATTAATTCCTATTATTTCTCGTCGGGGCTTTTTGTTCCGCCGTGAATCTACCACCAACTATACCACCTGGTACTAATCGATCACAAAGGACATGAGAGTTTTGCTTCTGTGATAGATGCAATCAAACGAAAAGACCTGAGACGATTTTCCTGGTACCGACAAAACTCTAATAACATGCAGAGGATGTCAGCGTACCTTTCATAATGCTTTGTGACTAAGAGTAAGTGATATTTTGTGAAAATGGATAACAGGATAAGCTACCTATATAGCTCCCTACTGCTATGTCATATCCGGCTAAATTTAGTTTGACGGTTATAAATTTATACTTGGAGGCCATTGTTCAATCAGGTTCAACTACGAACCACACAGTTCATATTCAAAATAATAGAGTGATTTTTACTCGGGTCATCAAGATATCTATAAATAACCAACGTATCGTGCTGCTCACATCCTCAGCACTTACCTCCACAACCAACTTCTGGTTATTTACCTACGTCATCTGGTGACAGAAAGCATATTTTCAGTATGTAACATAGATCAATGGCTACAGCGAATAACTTGTCGCTACTCTTCCTCCGTTTCGCTGTTCACTGAACCCAATTTAACCATTTTCGCCTGATAACGGCAAACTGTCTGAATGCGTTTGCGGATTGTAAGTGCTGGGATGTGGACAAACATTAAAGTAGTGGCTAAATTTTCACAATACAAGACACCAATAAAAAGTAAAATATCGATCGATCCCCTGTGGCAGCGAAAAGTGTCACCGTGTATTTTCGCAATTGGTTACGAGGGGATTAACTTAGATCGCTAATACCGCTTATTTGCCGCGGAGTAGCTGTTTATAAGCTAATTTATATATTTCATTTGAACACAACAAGATGAATATTCTGAAACTGCTGAAGATAAATTTTTAATTAACCCGCTTTCAATCAGACAATTTGTCTAGCAGTTTTTAAAATTAAAAATATAAATCAGATCGATGTTTGATGCTGAGATTTATTTTTCCTACCTAATGAGGTCGAACATAACAAAGTTTATCATAGGTTTGGTGCCAAATGAAAGTGTGTAAACACTGATATTGCGTTAAAACTCAATCGAACATGGAGCGAAGATTTTTGATGTCTTTCCACAAGTTTCTTCACTCACCATCTCTGTCGGTACTGTGGACGGTGTCAGCAGGAGAAATAGGTGACCCACCAATGAGAATTCTTAATTTGGGGTCTGGTGATCCGCCAATGCATTGACACTCAACTCTGACCTCCTGTTCGGCAGAAAGATCATTCTCGTTGTTTATTGTTATGGCCAAGTGGCGAATTGGATCTGAAAATGTGTGTATGCGACATGATGTGGGTAGATCATTAAAAATGATTCAAGATTTTATTATTATTATTAAAATACGAATAGCTTTACAGATTACCAGAGGTTTACAGTGAAACAAACACGAAACGGACAGTCCACTCAGCATAATACAAATCATATAGGATCGATAATATGAAAATACACTGAGAAAATCGGTAAATTAATTTTCAAGCTGATAAGCGTTGGCTCACGCGTAAGTTCCAGCGATAAACTGTACCAAAGCAGCGGACACGCATAGAATAGAAATGACGACATCAGTCTATCTAGGAATGCCGTATTGCAAATGGATGCGCGTGTTCCGTGACGATGGCATTTTGGAATATGAATTTAAATGAGTGGTCGCGAAAAATCCGGCTCTGACAGAAATGTTTAAGTGTTACTATGTTCAACCGATAGCTGTGGCTCGTATTTCGGGGCGCAATCATCGGCTTGTTTGATACGATGTACGCTCAGACACATATCCATAATGATAGGCTGCGCCCCCAACGAAAACTGCCCGAATATACGTATCAGAATCCAAAGCATCCCAATGCTCATCTGTGAATTGTCTTGCAACGTAGGCTGATCATGAGCTTGTTTTCGCACATCAATGTCTTTGTGTGCTAGGGTCCGGCATAGATCATTGCGGGCAAAGATGATATATATAATCAATACTTCCGTCAGACATAATGTTTTTACAACTCACGATGGACCAGAACTCGGGCACTTGCCATATCCCCATCAGAATTCACGTGAACGGTTCGACACGAATAGCGCCCGGTTTCCTCGAACGAAACACGAACTATGGCCAAATGACAAGCCGGGTAGCTGTCGTGACGTCCGACAAATAATTTGAACTTCGTATTGGCCACAGTCAAACTTGTTGTGTTGGATTGAAACAAGCAACTGCCGATTTTTTGCTAAAAAAATAAGGAAAATCGCGGGATTTTGACTTCGAGTACATGAGAATTGGATGATATTTTTGCAAATCGGCAAAATGATCTTTCGCATGTTTACATATCTCTGATGGCCGCTTAAAATTTCAGGGGGCAGCACGGTAAGCGCGTGATTTTCATGAATCCGAATCCTCCAGATCGAGTTGTCCTGGTCAGGTTTGAGCGTAATGCTATCTAGAAAAATTGCCAACTGAAAGTTATGAAGATGTGTTTTTAAATGGTGTACTGGTAGTAGTGTAACGACGAAGAATAAACGCCAGTGAAGCCGTTCATGCATATTCTGATTAATCTTCTGATCGGTTCACTGTGACAGAACGCGTCATGCAAGACTCGTCGCTTCGTGGTAGCTCATTCATTGATTGCTACGACCATGGTTGTTCAGTATTAACTAGATGCTCTTTCGAAATCAATTTGCTCGAAGCACAGTGCCAACATGCGCTTCAGAACCACTAATCCGCACGGGAAATCAGTTGTGTCCCATGAATGGGAAATATCAGTACTACCTAATTTATCTAGTGTTATGTTTTCGCAATTATGTTGTCAGTACATTTAACAATATGCTTCTTTACTCCACATCCTTCGCGCCTACACTCCATAGGACATTTTAACAGTTCACCCAGAGCAGGTGGAGACAGTAATTTAGATTTTCCACGAGCCGTGTCAGCCGTGTCAAACCTTGATAAATGCAAACAGAATTCAGCGCATAATTATTACAATGATTGGTTGAACCACGTACAGCTTGCAATGATCGCATTAAACGCAAACTCAACCGCAGTTCATTCAATATACCAATTTAGTGGCGAAAAAATCTCTAAGCTCTCAATGGGTGATCTTATTCGTATGGATCGGGTAACGTCAAGATATTGCAGATAAGAGAAACCTTAACGCCATCTTGAACGCGAAACATTTTCCTATATTCTACTTTACTGAACGGGAAGTGGACATTTCGAGCTCCAATTTCGTTGCATTTAACAAACCGAAAATTATTCATTATAATAGTGTGAGTGATTGAGTTTTTTGGAATGTGCTTCCGGTGTCGATACGCTCATTTAGACTTTAGACACATTTGCCGTGAAAAGATCTTATTGCCCGTGGCTATTAAGTAATGATGTATTTAACCTGGTAGTACGTGATAATAAACTGAACCATTGACGTTAATTTCCCGTTATATTTTCCAGGTGGACGTTTATTCATATTTTCTTAGTATTCTCACTGCGACCCACATAAAGTTCCCACCTAAAGCTAGCTGTGAACTACTCCAGAAGAATCTGGACAACCTCCATGTCTGGTCCCTAAAAAATCCCCTATTTTTCAATTTTCAAATGTGTTATATGTTAAACATTGGAAAATATGTGGATTTCCAGCATTTTCTTGGTACACACAGCCTCTCGTGGACCACGGAACAAAAGGATTTCGGTGTGTTAATAAGCAACACCCTAGGGATGTCGACGACACTGCAACTCCGTCTATCGCAAAACATCACAGAAATTGTCACTCCTGAAGAAAATTTTCGGTAGCTTCTCAAAACACACAATTTCTTGAATTATAAATACGTACATAATGCCCACGATGCATTCCAAGCACCGTCGTCATGGCTTAAAAGAATGTTGCGACTTTGCAAATAATATATCATCGAGCTACCAAACTTGCCACCGGACTCAGCCGGAAACCTTGCAACGAGCGAATCAAAACCCTGAATTTATTCGATTATCCTTGTCGTCGTCTCCGGGGCGATTTGATTTTGGTTCACAATATTTTGAATACCGCAAATCACCCTCTACAATGACTGATGATGACGATAATAAATATCCATGTTTGTTATTTCTGCAGTGCCTGCGGAAATTCAAATATAAATGGCCATCGCAAGAGTATACATTCATCTATCGGAAAAGTGTCTAAAACAATAGAGAGTAGATTGTCGCTTTGGAAGAGGAGCTTGCACAAGTGAAGAATCCTGTAGAGCCATTAATCAAGCCTAAAACATGTAATCTGAACAATTGAATACGCTAAACTTTGCCACTACCAAACCATTCTCTGGAAAAGGTTGAATTGTTACGGCACGGCACCCAGGAGAATGTTAAAACGTGTTAAAGCCGAAAACCTTCACGTCGAATGCCCCATTAACCAAAATTACCTCGAAAGGAATCTCGCTTAGTGTAATCTGCACCAACGTGCCAGAGTCGACTGAGACGTTATTCTCGAATAGACACCAGCATGACTTGGCTGAATGGTTGAAACTGTGCACTCGGATGAATCTAAAAGCGATCCACCCGGCTTCGTTGATTCGCTTGAGTCGTCCCCAAAAGCGATACACTAAGACAGGCCGCGGTTGCTGAAGTTAGTAGTGCAAAATGAGGAGAATTTAGTAGATATACTTTTATTGATATGCTTGCATGGAAAATACATCTCGTGTATTGTTGATGTGCCCTGATCAGAACGGGTAAAATCGCCACCGGAATGGAATCAAAACACAACAAATGATCGCAATAAGCGCACCTTTATTCTTTTAAATGTCCCAGAAGCTGCCACTGGTTCAGATACAAAGTATAAATCCAACCACGTTATACAAGAGTGCAGATTTATCAGTAATGCTATCCAAACAAACAATGCAGCGGTTATCGATACCTTCCAAATCACGAGTGACCGAATTACGAAGGTAATGGTCCACGACCCCTTAACCTGACACATTTGACCACCACTATGGTGGACACCGTGTTTAACAATTAGAACCACAATCGCTACAAACTTCCACGAGAGATCATACTTATCGGTAAACACCTTAAAACCGACGTAATTGTGAAAGTTGTGAGCCTGTTGGCACCGCGATGCCGGGATTCCTGATCCAAAAAACGAATTTCGACCGACTCTATCGGAGTCGGTGATGTAATATACCCATTAACACGAGGCCCACCATCTTTGACACGTACTCAACTTACCTGCTCAAATACTCATCATCCAACACTTTTATCAAGATCAAACATTAAATGTTTGTACACAAATGCACAATGCTTGACAAATAAATTACCCGAGCTAATCGCACTTCGTAAAAAAATCTTCGCCACTCCTGATAGCCGTAACGGGAACCTAGTTCAATCAGTAATTAGCTGAATAGGAAATTTTAATTACAAACATGTTTCTTTCTCAATGTGATCGATGGACCGTAGAGGAGGAGGTGTTGCTATTTACTATAATCAACACCTCACGTTCATAGAAATCACGGATAATGATTTGATACTGGAAGATACACTTTGGTGTTCACTTGTATTAGCAACAGGTAAAAACTGTGTTGTTATTTTGATTTACCGAACACAGTCAACAGTCGAAGCATACAATGCTAGTTTACTTGAGAAAACTCAGCTAGTTGTTTCCGGATATCAAAAAATGTCTCGATCATGGGTGACTTTAATCTCCCCAATTTACTAAAAAGCGAGATTCCACCGGTGAACTCTCTTGATCATCTATTCTACAAAATGTTCAACGAAATTCCTTTATTCAACCACATCTCAAGCAGCACTCGCTTCAGAGGCACAAACACACCGTCCATTCTCGATCTTGTTCTGAATAGCGAGGAAAATGTCATCGAGGATATCCGCTATGAAGCGCCTCTTGGAAAGAGTGATCATGTAGTCATTGTTTGCGACTATATATCTGAAGCAAAAAGAGCTAGTGACGCTAAGAAATTGATACGAAAAATCGATACGGTTTTATGATCAATGGCGCTTCAAGAAGTCAGCGACTGCGCACCGATTAACACTGATGTCCAACAATGTTGGTCATCGATACTTGAGAAATTCTACGAAAAAATAGAACTCTACTCTAAATGATTCAAGAAACCGAAAAAAGTTCACATTTGTGATCCGGAGTCGAACACGGAAATTGATATACGTGAGAAACTGTGCTTCGAGAAGCCACATATTTCAGGCAACACCTGAATCCTGGGAATCCTACAGTTTGTCGATGAACAAAGTTAATAAACAAGTCCAGGATGATAAAGAAGATTATGAAATCAATCTGATGGATAAAATTGAACGTCCCTTCCAGATCGTGAAAATTAAGGCCAGGGTAAATCCTGACGTTTGTGCTTTACTTACTCCGATTGGAACTACATTCACCGCTCTCGAATCCGCAAATGAAATCGATATTACTCTTGACTGTTCTACCCAAACGAGCGCGTATGCTACGATATGCCTGCATTCAGATCAAAAATTAACACAATACACGAAATCGCTGTGAACCCCGAGAGTGTCCTGGTGAGGCTACTCGGGTTAACTACAAAAACTCGCCGGGTGCTGATGGAAAAACACCTTTCTTCCTACAACAATGCGTCCATGCTCCATTCTCACCACTCTCGGATCTTTTCAATATGTCACTGATTTGTAGCAAGGTGCCTACTGTCGGAAAAAGTGGATCAATCACTCCGATATACAAAGCAGCGACCAGTCACATTATTGTCAGTGGTCTCTAAAGTTATCGAACGATTTGTAGCTGACAAACTTATCAAACATTTGAATCAAAATAAGCTTCTTTCCACCGCACAGCATGGATTTATATCAACACACTCCTGCCTCACCAATATTCTTATAAATCTTGATAACTGGACTCGAGCCGTGGATAATGGATACCCTATCCATGCTTGTTACTTGGATATGTCTAAAGCTTTTTACCGTGTTAGCCACAGCAAAGTGCTATAGAAATTAGAGCAGCTCGGGGTGGGTGGCAGATTATTGGCCTGGATAGAGGATTACTTGACTGGTAGTGTCATCAGGATTAGAGTTGATGGACACTATTTAACCCAGTAGAGGTTACAAGTGGCGTTCCTCAGGGCTCAGTCTTGGGGCCAATATTCTTCCTGGTGTACGCGAACGATCTACCTGAAGTCGTACGCAGCGGATAACATCAAAGTCAGGACTAGAGTACGTATCATAGAAGATTGCCAAATTCTACTAAAAGATCTCGAAGTACTTAATACGTGGAACTTACGAAACTGCCTACCAACACCCAAACTGCCTAACAACACCCAAAATTGTAAAATGTTAAATGTTGCCAAATTCACATACACTATCTGAACTAAGCAACTTACATTGGTTACGGAAGAGAAAGTCCTGTATGTGTGGACTGGCATTAACTTGAAGTCTTCATGGCAGTGTTATGTGGTTTACATAAAGTCCTTCCAAAGCTTAGCATTGCTCAGAAGCACCTTCGGTAGTATAACAAAGCAGGTACTCCACGGATAATTAACACCTATTTACGGTCAACAATGGAGTACGCTGTTCAAGCATGGTCCCAATGGTTACAAAATTACATGACCTTGCTGCAACAGGGAATACCGCCACTTTACAAAACGGGTGGCCGTACAATACAACAGGTCATACGAGGAGAGGATTGCAACTCTATACCTGTTTGACTTTTCTTACCGTCGTGTCTGGGGTGAATTGATCCTGCTGTTCAACGTTCTGCATACAGTCGATCACCCACTTGAACACCTGTTTAATAGGCAAGAAGCACGTGGTATGAAATCTCATGGCTACTAGTTAATTATTCCACACTCTAGATCAAATTGTCGGTTCTTCTTTGCTGTCCAAGTTTGTTTTATATGGAACTCTCTGCCCCCGCATACCATGTATGCATCAAGTATGTGGTTCAGATGGTGTTCGCCGAGCTTGTGTAGTTGTTGGTGGACGTTTCGTCATCAAGCTAGATGACATCATCAGCAGAACTTCTTTCGAAGTGACTTGAAATTGGTATTCATTGGTTTTTATAAGGTCCGTCTGTCCGTTAGCCATCACGCCCGTTGGTTGGTAGAATTCATGTGTTGCATTCTTGTCCATCGAGTTTTCATTGGTCCATAGGTTGTAGCCAATTGGAGGTGCTGGTTGATAGATGTCGTTGTTGAGTGCCACGCTTCGATGAATTCTCGCGTTCATCGGTTGTTTTCTTTGGCCAAAATCCTCGCGTTGTCCCAATCGAATTGGTGTCCGAATTGATCAAGATGTATTGAAATCAGTGACCTTGGGTCGTGCCTTCGTACAGCTAACCGGTGTTCGTGTATTCTTGTGCTTAGCTTGCGGCCGGTTTGTCCGATGTAGTTTTTCTCGCAAACTCTGCACGTAATCTTTTAGACAATATTCGATTGTTCCTCTTTCGCAACTTTGTCTTTCATATTGTTGAAGTGGTTGCGTAATGTTGACACGGGTTTGTGCGCGACATCTATTCCAAATGGCCGAAGGACCCGAGCTGCGATTTCTGATATATTCTGCACATACGGAAGAGCGCGTCTGACTCTGTTTTCATCATCGTTTCTTTGCTGGGTACGGTTGAACTTGTTGCGTAGTACGAAGCTTCTTGGGTATCCATTCTTCTGGAACACTTTGAACAGGTATTCTTCTTCTTGTCTTCTCAGTTCCGGCGTGCTGCAATGTGTTGCTGCTCTTTTGAATAGGGTTCTAACGCAGCTGCGTTTATGGCTGGTTGGATGCTTGCTGTGATAGTTCAAGATTTGATCTGTGTGCGTGTTCTTCCTGTAGACACTGGTTTCCAAATTTCCTTCGCTTGTTCGTCTCACTTGAACGTCCAGGAATGCCAGGCAGCCGTCAGCTTCAGTTTCTCTGGTAAATTGGATTCCTCTGAATACACAGTTCAGTAGTCGATGTGATTCGTCCAGTTCAGTTCTTTTTATGATCACAAATGTGTCGTCCACATAGCGGATCCATAACTTTGGCCGTATTATTGGTAGAGCGATTCGTTCCAAACGTTGCATGACTGCTTCGGCAATTAGGCTGGAAATCGGTGATCCCATTGGTGTTCCTCGAATCTGCTCGTAGATTTTACCATTGAACTTGAAGTGTGTTTGCAGGCACAGCTCGATCAATTCCATCAAACTATCTCGTGTTAATCGATTTCCGTTGTGGTCAGTTCCTTTTTCGTCGAGCAACGCTGATACGATTTGCTTTGCGAGTGTTTGATCGATTGATGTGAATAACGCCGTTACGTCGAAAGAAACCATTATTTCATCTTCATCGATTCTCACATTCTTCAATTTCTGGAGAAATGGTTCTGCAGAGTTGACGGCGTGTTCCGAGTCTGTCACCAGATATAACAGTCTTCTTCTCAATTATTTCGATAACTTGAATATATTCAAATACTTCGATAACTTGTAATTCGGTCTTCCGGGGAAGGAAACGATCGGGCGTAATGGAATATTCTTTTTGTGTATTTTTGGTAATCCGTAGAATCTCGATATAGTTGAGTCTTCTGGTTTCATTCTTGTTTGTTCCATTTCATTCAATTGACCCTTAAACTTCAATTTCTTCAAAGTTGCGTTAATTTTGTTTTCAAGTCGTTTAGCCAGGTCTTCGTTCATCTGTCTGTATGTTGTTGTGTTCTGGAGTAGCTGTTCAGCCTTCTCGATATAATCTGCCTTGTTCATTACCACAGTCGTTCTTCCTTTGTCGACAGGGAGGATAACTATGTTTCGGTCTTGTTTCAATCTGTTCAAGGCGTTGGTTTCCTGTTTATTGAGTGTGTTATGTTCCAAGTTCCTGGTGAGGGTGGGTACAATTCGTTGGCGGACTTCTTCTTCTGTCAAAGTGTGAGATTTCAGTATTGACTCCAAATTAGCCACGAATTCAGTATGATCGGCGTCTTTCAAATTGAAGTTAACGCCACGTTCTCTGTCAGGATTTTGCTAGAAAAGCGTTATCTCGATGAAAATATCACAAGATATTATCACGTAAAACGTCACCATGTCAAATATTTTCCATCCATAAGCCTCAACCTATCTCTATCCAAAGGATATTGTCACGAGACAACTTAGAACCGTCTTAATCAACTCTGTGAATATTTCGATTGTATCGGCATAAATTAAACCTTTGTCTACTGACGGTAACTCTAGTTACCACCTCAAATAAGCAGTCGATTGCTCAGTAGCTCCCGTCGGTACCTTCAGTCACCATCGGAGTGCACTCGTCAGGCAGCGTCTGGCATCTGATCCATAAAAATTATTCATGTGTTTTATTTATGCCACAATTAAGCAGAATAACACAAAAATATCATAAAATACGTAAACCAATTCCCGTAGACAAAGGGTTAATACTCACGCTTAAACTTGGGTAACATTTGTCGCATTGATAGATTGTATTGCATCTTGTTGCTATTTTTTCTAATTGTGGACCGTTTTTAATTTTAAACATGAAGGTAGTGCTGAAATTGCGACTATTTCTGAATTCTGAAATTACGCGTCGCCAGAAAACTGCTGAATGGATAAATTTCGTTGGGCGAGTAACTTTATAACTTTGATTCATTCATTTTTCACTGAATAAAACTTTCTATCATCGGCCAAGACATGCTCTCACTATAAGGCAAGGTCTAAAATCGACTTCGACATCGATCGAAGGAAGGCTACAAAACAGTGTAAACCGATGTCCAGAATATTATTTTTAGTTTATTACATTCATCACCGCATGTGTAGGGCGATTGTATTAGAATGCAGTGTACTAGACAGATTTCTAAGTAGTCCATGTCAAAGCACTCACGTGTTAATTTGACATTTTCTTTCAATTTTGACAACACTTACCCGATTGTGATGCCATTCAATGAACAAAGGATTCCCGTAAGCAGCACACGGTTGAAAAATGGTTGTTCCGGGTTGTACACGTTGCGCCATAGGACGAAGTGCAAAGTAAGCTGTATAGCAAATAGAAGATCAAGAACACATTCAAGCAGGTTGCTGTTCATAGTGGATAGAATAGTGGATAGATAGTGGATAGATAGTGGGTTTGATAAACGATGAACAATGGGAATATTACGATCGTTTCGGGTTTCAATGAGCAGATTCAAGAATTCAAGGATTCTAGTATTTATGGTAAATTGTTTATACTTTACAACATCACAGAATTACGGTATGAATGAAACTGCACAAAATATAATAATGTAGAACGAGTAGAGTATATCAAATATAAAAGTCCTCGAATGATGCTCGTTTGCTTATATAATATCGATGTAATAATCACCCGGTAAAAATAGTTAGCGACATGTTGAAGTAGGGAATTCCAAACAAATATAACCCGTATGGCAAAAACTTGGCCCCGATAACCAATACGGAACTGGGGATGTGAATGGATAAGGTATGTCCACGTGTCACATTCTCATCCAACTGTTCAAAGTGTCTTAGTGGATTTTATTCGGTAGACACAATTCTATAGATCAAAATAATATCACGCCGTATCCTCCGTTGAATAAAGTCACAGACCCAGACGTCGCAATCTTTCTTCGTACGGAACACTCCAAAGACCCATCAATAACTTTGTTTTTCTGTGATAGATTTTATCAAAGATATCAATATCTTTTCACAGCTGACAAGCCCAGACATCTACCGCATTCTGAATTGTAATGCGAATGTAGACATTATCCTTGGTAACGTTACCAGCTAGAATCTTCTAACTATTTCTCAAAAGATACATTACAACCTGGCCTGTCGATATATATTCTGGCAGTGAACCATGCTCTTCAAGTTTCCACTAATCCATACTCCCATGTCTTTTTCCAACGAGCGCCATGCCAAGTTTTCAATTCCTAATTGATATGTCCACGAAACATTCTTTCCATGGTGAAGCATCATGCTTTTCCGTGTGTCGAATATTAATTAGTACGTGATAATGTAATTTGGATTACGTGATTATGTTTTATCAAGGGCGCTATAGCGGAGAACAGCCGCTACAATCTAATGTGTCATTACGATCTCACGAGTTCAACTTAAGCCAAGGTTATTTATAAAGAATCAGGAATTTTTTAATAAACCAACTATTCATCAATAAGACGAAGTATTGTTAGGCTGAGAGTACATGGAAATCTTGTTTTCAACTTTATTAGGGGTGAAAACTTACACTCCAAATATTTTTAATCCTCTTACTTATTAACTGTTTACGACTAACTAAGGATTTTCTAGAAGTTGCAATCCTGACAGAATATTTTTCGAATATTTCCTAGTAATGCTTGATTCGCTAAACCACGAAGGCCCACAGTTTGGTTGAGCTTCGACGCCGATAAATGTTAACCATACACCGGACTGAATAAATAATGGTACGAACGTAAATAATAATAACTCGGTGTGTGGATGTTGTTCAGATAGTCTTCACGGAACTCACTTTGCTTGTTCACTAAGTTTGGTCATCAGGTTAAATGACACAAGGAGCTGAACGTTTTCCGATGGAATGCTCTATGCACTCAATTATATTTCAGTCTCTATTACTAGATTTATCAATAGATGTCAAAAATCAAAAATAAACTTTTGATTTGAAACCTTGGTATAAACCGCACAACAAAAGGCGTCCAAGAATAATACCCAAAATATTTTCATGGTTCTATGTATCAATATACCACATTACATAATTAAAAAGGAGCTGATACACCGTCAATCGATGCACCGACACGTACTTCACTTATTTTACTGGAATAAAAACAACAAGCAGCTCACAACCTTTGTCGACTTCGACTAAAGTATCTTTACAAAAACAAACAATTTTGGACTCACCTTTCATTTGACGAACCAGCAAAATGAGCAAAAACATCCGA
The DNA here is from genome assembly GCA_013407085.1 of Atriophallophorus winterbourni. Taxonomy (NCBI): domain Eukaryota; kingdom Metazoa; phylum Platyhelminthes; class Trematoda; order Plagiorchiida; family Microphallidae; genus Atriophallophorus; species Atriophallophorus winterbourni. Next base: position 40,414 of record JACCGJ010018075.1, read on the forward strand.
AGACATCCTAAGATAAACATTCCAAACAAAACCGAAGATGGGACTCGGAATTTTTTATCTGGCATTCACAGACGCGTTCACGAAATACATGAGTGTATCCTAGAGACCGGCATTCCCATGGTTACAGTATTTGCATCATCTCTTCCAATAATTACCTGAACACAGAAAACCATGTTTTGTCCAAGCGTAACGCTTGATCTGCATGCAAATTATACTTAGCGTTGGCTTGTAAATCACCAACATTTGAGGTTATATCGACCTAAGTTAAATGCATAAACATTGTCTTCGAAAGTAGCATGATAGGAGCATTTTGCGCTAAAGAAAAAGCGCATGTGGTAATGCGACTAATTATTATTGCCACAAGGATTTTAGCGGCGAATGCGGAGGAATTAAAAAAGGTGTTCGAAAACTGATTGACACCTTGTGCATATATCGTTGCCTATAATAGCGAATAGAGCGTGTAACAACTTTGTTTTACTGTAGCTAACATCAATTGACCTTGATATAATTTCCGTTCACGCAGTGTTCCGGGATTGCTCCTCTGTGCCTTCGTACACGTACTACAAGCGACATAAGCACGAGTTCGTTTATAGCTTTTCAGCGTCATCTGTATGATCAAGCAATTTTACTGGCTCCAATAAAGAGCATAGCACACACTATGATTGAACTAAACTGACATCACAACGATTTTATTTCTTATCAGGACCTGTGGTGTGTTGCATCTAAATCCGACTTACCGAATTGTGCACCAGTATCAATGTTGGCTAATATTCGTATTACGTGGCACGCATCTCAGCTTGAACCAGTACATCATTACACAACCCATTTCCGAGGCTCATAAACAGATTATCAGAGCAGTTACAGTCTTGTCCTATTTGTAATCCCGTTTCTTCAGCAACAGCAAGGTGACTGACAAGTTGACTAAAGACAGCGCGTGTGCACTGAATGTTTTAATGTACGGTCATCCACGGACCATCCATGCAAGACACCAAGGGATGCTGAATGTATTCCATTGAGAGAGTATCGTCGCACCTTGAGAATATCTCGAATGAGAAAAGTAACAAATGACGAAGAGCTTTCTAAAGATGGCCTATAAAACATGTTACCCTTTCTACGACAGTGCGATTGCACTGGACGTGGTGGTAGGCTCTTGCAGTTAATTAAAAATATTGATTCAAAGTAATTCAAAGTTTTAATGGTCCAAAAAGCAAATACTTTACAGTAACCACAGATTAAAAATATAGGGAATTCATAAAAACAACACAAATGTTTTATACATATGGAAAGTCAGCAGGTGCAAGGTTGGGTATTCAGGTGCAACGTTGGGTTTGGTCAACATATACTTGTCAAGTTCAGCCTTGAACATGTTCAGGTTTGTTGCGCAAATGATAAGTGGGGGCAGGGAGTTCCATAGAAAACAGACTCTGACAGCAAAGAAAAACCTTCGACAATTTGATCTGGAGTGTGGAATAATTAACTTGTAGCCATGCGATCTGCTACCACGTGCTTCTTGCCGATGAAACAGGTGTTCAAGTGGGTGATCCACTTATGCAGAATGTTGAAAAGGGATCAAGTCACCCCTGAGACGACGGTACGAAAAGTCAAAGAGGTTTGGTGTTGCAATCCGCTCCTCGTATGGCCTGTTTTATAGCCCGTTCACCAGTTTTGTAGCGCGGTGGTATACCCGTTGCAGCAAGGTCATGTCCTTTTGTAACCATTGGGACCATGCTTGAACAGTATACTCCATTGTTGGTCTGATATAGGTGTTAATTATACGTGGGAGTATCTGCTTTGAGAAACGACCAAAGATCCTTCTGAGCAATGCTAAGATTTGGCAGGACTTTTTGTATACAACAGAACAGTGCCGTGAAGACTTCAGGTTACTGCTAATCCACACGCCCAGGTCTTTCTCTTCAGTAACCCATGAAAGTTGCTGAGATCCCAGAGAGTATGTGAATTCGAATGATTTACCGACGTTTAACATTTTACATTTTTGGATGTTGAATGATAAGCAGTTCCGCAAGGACCAATTATGAAGTGCTTCGAGATCTTTTTGGAGAATTTGGCAATCTTCTATGGTGCGTATGCTAGTCCAGACTTTGATGTCATCCGCAAATAAAATGATTTTGCTGCGTACGATTTCGGGTATATCATTCGCGTACACGAGGAAGAGTATTGGCCCCAAGACTGAGCCTTGAGGTACGCCACTTGTAACTTCTACTGGGCTGGATAGTGTCCCATCAACTCTAATCCTTATAACTCTACCAGTCAAGTAATCCTTTATACAGGCAAATAGTCTGCCGCACACCCCGAGCTGCTCCAATTTTTGTAGCAGTATGCTGTGGTTAACACGGTCAAAAGCTTTAGACATGTCCAAGTAACAAGCATGGATAGGGCATCCACGTCCACGGCTCGAGTTCAATTATCAAGAATTATGAGAAGATTGGTGAGACAGGATTGTCTTGTCCTGAATCCGTGCTGTGCGATGGAAATCAGCTTATTTTGTTCCAAATGTTTAATGAGTTCGTCAGTCAAAAGTCGTTCGAGAACTTTAGAGACCACTGGCAACAACGTGACTGGTCTGTAGTTAGACACATCAGATCGGTTCCCTCCTTTGTATATCGGATTGATTAGTCCACTTTTCCAGTCATTAGCAACCGTGCCACAACTCAAGGACAGGTTGAAAAGGTCAGAGAGTGGTGAGAATAGAGCATGGGCGCATTGCTTTAGGATGAATGGTGTTATTTCATCAGCACCCGGGGATTTTTTTGTATTTAACCCGCGTAGCTTTACCAGGACACTCTCAGGTTTCACAACGATTTCGTGCATTGTATTCTGCCATCTGAATGCAGGTATATCGTAGGATACGCGCTCGTTAGGGTAGAACACTCTGGAGTAATATTGAGCAAGTTCGTTAGCGGCTTCGAGAGCTGTGGATGTAGTTCCAGTCGTAGTAAGTAAAGCGGAAACACCTGGCTTTACCCTGGCCTTTCTGTTCACGATCTGGAAGAGGAGCTTCGGATTTCGTTCAATTTTATCCATCAGATTCATTTGATACTTTTCTTTATCCTCCTGGACAAGTTTAGTAAATTTGTTTCTCAACAAACGGTAAGATTCCCAAGATTCAATTGTTGAATGCAGTACGTGGATTCTCCACGTACAGTTTCTTACCTTTATCCATTTCCGTGTTCGACTCCGGATCACGAATTTGAATCCTTTTTTGAGTTGTTTTGAAACATATTTTGAGTGGAGTTCTATTTTTCGGTTGATTTTCTGAAGTATCGATGACCAGCAATGTTGGACATCAGTGCTAATCGGTGCCCAGTCGGTGACTTCTTGAAGAGACATTGATAATGCAACCGTATCGATTTTTCTTATCAACTTCTGAGCATCACTTGCTTTTTTCGCTTCAGATATATAGTCGAAAATAATGACCACATGATCACTCTTTCCAAGAGGTGCTTCATAGCGGATATCCTCGATGACATTTTCCTCGCTAGTCAGAACAAAATCGAGAATGGAGGGTGTGCTTGTGCCTCTGAAGCTAGTGCTGCTTGAGATGTGGTTGAATAAAGGAATTTCGTTGAACATTTTGTAGAATAGATGATCAAGAGAGTTCACCGGTGGAATCTCGCTTTTTAGTAAATTCGGGAGATTAATGTCACCCATGATCAGGAAGTTGTTTTGATATCTGGAAACAACCAGCTGAGTTTTCTCAATTAAACTAGCATTGTATGCTTCGTCTGCTGACGGTGGTCGGTAAATCACACCAACAACACAGTTTTTACCTGTTGCTAATTCAAGTGAACACCAAAGTGTATCTTCCAGTATCAAATCATTATCCGTGATTTCTCTGAACGTGAGGTGTTGATCATAGTAAATAGCAACACCCCCTTCTCCACGATCCATTCGAGTACGATGAAAAAGAAACATGTTTGGAATGGAAATTTCCTCCTCAACTAATTGCTGATTGAACCAAGTTTCCGTTACGGCTATCAGGAGTGGTGAATATTTTTGACGAAGCTCGATTAGTTCGGGTAACTTATTTAGCAAGCATTGTGCGTTGGTGTATAAACATTTGATGGTAGATCTTGATAAAAGTGTTGGATGATGAGTATTTGCAACGATAGTCAGAACTCTGTTGTATTGCATCATTTGCACGCCGGCGGCGTGATATGCGTTCAGCAGCCAGGAGCTGTATTTGCTCCTCCCCGGCTTGCAGTCGACGCTTTACACAATGCCTCCAAAGTGAGCGGTCAAGAGCAAGTTCTTTCCAGCTTGCGGGGTCAATGTCAAGAGCTTCCATATCTCTTTTGCAAACATCTTTGTACCGCAAGTGCGGTCTGCCCAATGGTCGACTTCCTAATTGCAACTCACCGTAGAGTAGATCTTTCGGAATGCGACCATTTTTCATTATGTAGACATGACCAAGCCACCGCAGGCGGCGCTGACGTAATAGGGTGAACATGCTCTGTAGACCAGCTTTGAAAGCACTTCAGCGTTAGTCACTCTGTCCATCCACGATATGTTCAAGATACGACGGATGCTTCGTAGATGGAAAACATTCAGCTTCCGTTCGTGTCCTGCGTGGGCGGTCCAGGTTTCCCTGACCATACCAGTAAAGCATTTAGTACGCACGCGCTGCATACCATCATCTTTGTCTTTACAGTCAGCTTGCGGTTACCCCAAACATGAGAGTTCAATCGGGACAAAATGACAGCTGCTCTGCCAATCCGCTTATCAATCTCCGTGTCTAGCGAGAGGTTGTCCGCAATGGTTGAACCAAGATATGTGAAATGATGTACTGGTTCGAGCTGACAGTTTCCTACAGTGATGATTGGCGGCGATACAGTCCCTTGACCAAGGAATTTGGTCTTGCTCATGCTGATTGTTAGACCAAAGTCTTTGCATGCCGACGAAAAACAGTCCATATAGAAATGAAGGTGATCTGGGACACCGGAGCAATAAAGGCTGCATCGTCGGCAAACAGCAGGTCACGGATTAGCACATTTCGTGCCTTTGTTTGTGCTCTCAACCGGTTTAGGTTGAAAAGCTTGCCATCATTTCGCGTGCGTAAGTAAATACCTTCTGTTCTCGTCCTGAAAGCGTACTTCAGAAGCAGAGCAAAGGAAATGCCGAACAGCGTGGGAGCCAGAACACACCCTTGTTTGACGCCTCGGCGAATTTCAAAGGCTTCTGAGCTGAAACCGTTAAAATGGACTGAGCCCTTCATGCCTGAGTGAAACGAAATAACGAGCTTTAGCAGTCTTGAAGGACAGCCTATCAAATCAAGCATTTTGAAAAGATCCTCCCTGCTGACGTAGTCGAATGCCTTCGTTAAATCAATAAAACAGCGTATAATGGCATACGCTGTTTCCAACAATTTTCTTGAAGTTTTCTCAGGGAGAAGATCATGTCAACGGTTGATATTCCCTTGCGGAAGCCACATTGATATTCGGAGTAAATTCTATCAGCTAAAACTTGCAGCCGGATCTGTAACACTTTAGCAAACAATTTGCCTACAACATTCAGAAGGGAGATTCCTCTGTAATTGTTGCAGTCGCCTCTATCTCCTTTATTCTTGAATAGCGTGATGATCTTTGTGTATCGCATCTCTTGTGGGACACACTCCTCCTGCCAACACTGAAGAAGCAAATGGTGAAGCGGTTATAATAATGCTGCTCTACCGCATTTGGTGAGCTCAGGTGGAATTCCGTCGTCACCAGGGGCTTTCCCATTCGCTAAGCGGTCGATTGCTCTATTGAGCTCATCAAGAGTAGGGGGAGTATCTAGATATTCAATAGTCGGCAACCGCTCGAAATTTTCAAATACATGTGGTAAAACCGTACTGTCCCTAGAGTAGAGGGAGGAGAAGTGCTCTACCCATCTTTCCACCTGCTGAGTTTTGTCCACAATCGGTCCCC
>JACCGJ010018076.1:0-19327 GCA_013407085.1 Atriophallophorus winterbourni
GGACTGACAAGCCATGATGACGGCACAATGTTTGTACGAAAGAAACGCGCACGTTGTATAATAGTTAAACGTACCAGCACTAAAGGAGGCTGATATTATGTTTCTCCTCCGGAGCTCTGGTGGAGTGAGCAGAAGGTAACACAAACCAAATTACGCACCGTTGCTAGTGTGAGAAATGAGAAAGTTTGATGGCAGACAAAGTAATAAGCATAACAAAAACCAGAGGGTTACGATTTGTATACATTAGTTGGCCTCCTTTGTCCAATTTCAACCATGAATGTACGTCACAATCACATGATTTATTCATGCTGCACAGCTTTTCGAATGACTAAACAGTCCGAAAACGCTCGCAGCAAACGTCTTTGTACCGCAAGTGCGGTCTGTCAAATGGTTGACTTCCTGGTTTCAACTCAATAATAGAGTAGATATTTAGGAAAACCACCATTTTCCATTCCATAGACGTTACCAAGCAACAATAGTCAATGCTGTTGTGAAAGGGTGGACATGCTTTGTAGACCAGCTTTTGAAAGCACTTCAGCCTTAGTCAATTTGTCCATCCACGATATGTTCAAGATAGGACGGATACTTCGTAGAAGGAAAGCATTCAGCATACGTTCATGTTTTGTGTGGCTGGTCCAAGTTGCCGTACAATAACTCGTTTAGTACGCTTGATATCAGTATCTTTGTCTTCACCGTCAACTCGCGGTTGCCCAAGACACGAGAGTGCAACCGAGAAAAAATGGCAAATGCTGATTATCCGATTATCAATCTCAGTGTCTAGCGAGAGGTTTTCCGCACCGGTATACCAAATTATGTCAAATGATGTACTGGTTTAAGCTGACAATTTCAAACAGTGATGATTGGAGGCGATACAATCTCTCGACCAATGACTTTCATCTTGCTCTTGCTCATTGTTAACCCAGTCTTTGCAATCTGACGAACAACAGTCCTTTAGCGACTGGATGTGTTCTTGAGAGTGAGCAATAAAGTCTGCATCGTCGTTAAACAGCAAACCATGGATTAGCACATCACGTACCTTGCTGTTTTTGCTCTCAACCGGTTCAGGTTAAAAAGCTTGTCAACACAACTCCTGCGTAGGTAAATATCTTATGTTCTCGTCATATAGGAGTGCTTCAGAAGTAAAACAATAAAATGCTAATTAGCTTGGGAGCCAGAACACACGCATGTTTGACGCATCGGTGAATTTCGAAGGCTTCAGAATTGCAACTAATAAAATGGACTGTGCACTTCATGCTAGAGTTGAACGAAATAACGAGTTTGAGCAGTTTTAGGGGCAGTCTATAAGATCAAGCATTTCGAAAAGTCTCTCCCTGTTGACGTAGTCGTAAACCTCCGTTAAATTAATGAAAACAGCGTATAATGACATACGCTGTTCGCGACACATTTCTTGAAGTTTTTTCAGTGCGAAAGTCATGTCAACGTTTGATTTTCCCCTGCGAAGCAACATTGAGATTCGAAGTAAACTATATCAGTTAAAAATTGTAGCACGGTCTGTATGACTTCATCAAAAAATTTGCCTACAACATTCAGAAGGGAGTTACCTCTGTAATTGTTGTAGTCGCATCTGTCACACTCATTATTAATATTCGTGTCTTGCATTTCGTGTGGGGAATAATCCTCCTGCCAGTACTGAAGAAGCAAGCGCTGAAGAGGCTGTAATAATGCTGTTTCACAGCATTTCATGAAGTCGGGTAGAATTCCGGCGTCACAATGGGCCTTTCCATTCGTTAAGCGGTCGACCCTCCCCATTACGCTCATCAAGAATAGGGGGAGTATCTAGATATTCAATAATTGGCAACCGTTCAGCATTTTCATGTACTTGCGGTGAAACCGCAGTGTTCCTAGAGTAGAGCTTGGAGAAGTGCTCTACTCATCTTTCCACCTGCTGAGTTTTGTCCACAATCGGGTCACCAGAAACAGACTTAATGGGAGCCGTTTTAAGAGTGTTTGGATCATTGGCTCATCTATTCATACATACCGTGAACATTTCCTGTATCCGCAGCTCTTTGGATATTGAGACTAATTTCAGTCCAATAGTCATTTCCACATCGCCTTGCAGTCTGTTAGACCTTATTTTTTAGCTTCTTTCAAAAGTCGTTAGTTTTCATCTGTTAGCATACATTTGAACTCTCAGAATGCCGACCGTATTTCGTCCAACACAGCAGTTGTCTCAGAAACTCTTGCTTTGAATCGGTCGCTCGTTCGAGGTTTCTTCGGACTGTGAGTTAACCTTTTAGCGACCAAAAGGACCATACGGTCCTCTTTTGGATAACTGTTCCAATAATTGAACAGTGAACAATATTCGGTTGCTGCGAGGTTTGAACGAGTCCAGACATGTCGAAGCATCGTTCTAAGACTGTCTGGCTCTCAGTGTGCGTCATTCCATCAGTATGCAGAAGGTCTTTGCGAGCAATAGACGTACTGTTCTGTTCTCCTTAAAAGTTCAGTTTTGTAACTAAAATGGCACATACACCAGGTGAGATTTGACTCTAAATAATTCATTGATGTAAGATGAGTATTTGAGTTGAAACTTAAAGTCTTTAGAATGACGTTTTTGTTTTTATCAAGATATTTACATTATATTTTGTAGAGAGGACCATAGGGTCCTTTTGGTCTTGGGAAAGGCACAAGTAAAAGAGGACTGTATGTTCTAGTTGGTCTTGATGAATTGTTTTTCGAATATTACTATTTAACATCACCAAATTAATTGTCTAACAAGATATTCAGGCAGATAATAATATTTCCAATGATATTCATTATTTCAAAACAACATAACAATGGAATTATTTGTATTTCAAACACATTATTTAGAGTCTTTGATTGTTGCATAGCCAAGTATTATGACATGATCATTTGAATGAAAAACCTCAAATAAATAAAGATCATATAGCTACAAAAGATATGATTCTAATGTTATAGTTCAATTTATAATCTTGATATATATTTTGTCACAGAATACACGACATATTTTGGGATTTAAATATTTCCCAAATGTATTCCATCTTTTGTTCATAATCATTTGTCAATTATTATCAGCAATTTATTCTTTTATAATTGTGCTGTAGTAAGGGGATGTAACGTAACAAGTGATTTTTGAATTGAGTAAAATATATACCTACAAGTTTCTTGTTTTTAGGTACGAGGATGAAGCCCAGCAGCATCGCCAGTAAAGTAGCCACACTAAATTGTACAAGTGATGTAGAGTCAGATTTTTCTGATTATGATGTTCTATATCTCGATTTTGAAGCCCTCATGCGAAATTTAAGTGAAGATGAACACAATGTGAAGGATCATGAGAACATACTTACTGAACAACGTTGTGTTGACACTGCAGTTACAAGCATAAGGAATAAATCTGATCGTATTTATTGGCATTCTATGAGAACATCACATACGGGAGAGGATGTTCACGTATTTGACAGCCATCTTATCGAGAATGACAACATTGAGTCTCCAATGCTTTACTTCAAGAGTCTGGTATCTGATGACCTAATAGAACAAATTTGTGAACAAACTAATTTGTTTGCTCTGCAAAACGATCCATCAAAACCACTTAATCTAACTAATTTGGAATTTGAACAGTGGTTGGGAATATGCAAACTTGAAGATGTCCCCCAGCAATTGGTCTTGTCATCATTCCCCCATTATCATCTACTTCATTTGAATATCCAAATTCTGACAACCACCTAACATCTCGTTGTGAAACAAGTTTATTTCTGAGTTCATCATATATTCCGCCATGTATTCTTTATTCAACTTCGTAGCCTGTTCATGTCCCTTCTTGGTCTCCGATGTAGGAACATTCATTGCGTCAATCCTGAGGAGGAGACAAAGTATGCATATTATCAAAGGAAATAGAATGTGCCGAGGTGCCAAATGAGATTTTCGATGGTGCGACTAGAAGGGTATTGCGACCCTTTTTCTGCGTACAAATGGTATGTCGTTGCCTTATATGAATCTATTGATTATATTATTTGTAATGATTTGCGGTTGAATTCAAGACTAAAATACGTGTTTATCACGCAGTTATCTGTCCTGTACTGTAATATGTATATAAGACGTTGCCACTTAGGTCACACGATTTGCGATCTCTTAATGCTTTCTACCATTGAGGCCTTAGGATTATACTAGGCGTCCGATATACTGACCGGGTATCTAACATTGCTGCCCGATGTAACTGAATACATTCGCTTTTCGCTAAAATCGAAAATCGAAATTACATTGCTTTAGCAAAGTCCTCCTCAGTGCCCACGGAACTCGTAATCGACCTTGAACTCGCTCGTATTTTGCGCTGGCCATAAGGCAGTCAAGTGAAGACCTGGCTGTCAACTGTGAAGGGGGTCGTAGAGGCTCTGAGACTGCGTTCCAACTACGGCGTTTGTACGTGAGAATGCCACTGGATCACGATCCACAACGATTTCGCTACATAATCCACCCATGTGGTCAACCTTAACAAAGAAAATGTAATTAACTTACATTGGAGCCAACTGTATGGATTTGGAAAGAAACAATACGATTTATCAAAACGCCAATAATGATTGAACAACACAAAAAACAATGTACTTATTATGCATTTGGTATATTGATTTATCTGAAATCATTTGAATGAGTTAACTGCAGCCCACTGCTATAAAAGCCAAAACAACTTGACCTCCACAAGAGCTATCTATTTGTCTTGTAAATTAGGCAACAGACCTCTCTAATCAGTAGGATGTCGACAGTGCCACACCAAACCCTTTTATGATTCCAGCGTATTTTCACAAGTCTCGGTTCCTGGTTCTGGTTGTTTATGTGATTGACGTGAGTGTGGTATAGAAAATTGTGCGTTATTTATCCGTAGCATTCAGGAATGTGTATTCTTGCAAACGTAATGCGATTCCCTTCGCGACTATTCGTTAATTAAGCGGTTGAAATAAACCATCAAAATTTTAACTTTTTCAAATTAGGAAGGAAAATCGACTATTCAAGAGGCCAGTAATAAAACAGATTTTTCTCTCTGTGTATGCTCCAGGTTAACGATTTCTTATCAAAGTAAAATTGCTTCGTAAACAATTATGTGGGGCTGTTAAGTTTTATCACTAAATCTCGTCATACTTTATTGAGCTTCATTCATCAAGCTAATCGACGTGGCACACTGAACACGTACCAAACCCGGGATACACGAAATATTAGTTTTTTTCAATTAAAATTGTTTCACGAGTGGAGGGAACATACATGGACTGAGATAACAAAAATCGACCACAGTTACTGCTGAAATCTGATATTAGGATCATATGAATATATAGTTTTGCGTCGGAAGAACTGAACATATTTCACGTTGGTTTACATTGTGAGTGGTTCCAAGTTTGTCATTTTTCTATTGATTTTACCGGTAGGGTGTCAATTATAGAAATTGATCTGATGGCGCTCGTCCCGACTCGCCTCAGTCAACCACGTACAGCTCATAACCTTCGTGCCTAGTCCTGTGTGAACCGGCGGAACTGCTTCTACTGAAAAGAGAAGTTGTCTCAAGGAAGAGGTCTTATGAACGATTAAGGTTGCTCCGTGGAAAGAACCTTGAGATTCTCAGTAAAAAACTTAGCTTATTCACACGGCCGCATCTGTAGGACGTCATAAATCAACTGATCTACAAATGTTAGAACAGTAATACCTCGGTAATTGTTTCAGTCCCCCTTATTCTGAAAAAGATAGTTGAACATCGTACATCACGTTTATTCTTGGAGGCACTTCATTTGCCCGCACTATAGAAATAATTGAAGAAGTGGCAGTAATAATGCTCTTCTACATATTTGATGAGCACATACACAATTCTCTCGTCACCAGAGCGTTCGCTCTCGCTGAACTGCAGAACGATCTATTGAGCTTATGAAGATTTGTGGGAGTATCTATGTGTTCAATGGTTGATGAACTCAACATGTTTATGGTCATGCAGTAAACCCATGCTCTCTCTAGTGTATAGACAATCGCAATCGGGTTAACAGCTGCTGACTTGATGTGAACCAGTCGCTCGTTTGAAAATTCTTCGACGCATGCATATATTGGGCCATTACTAGTTTTTGGAGTTTAGTTTGTTTTACAGAGCTTAGCTCTGAACATAACTCAAATCGCTCAGTATATTGAAGTTTGCGCATAATCTGAACTTCCATCTTCGGCTTACTTGTCGATTTAAGGTGAAACCTAATCGAAATATGCTTAATTTGTTGAGGGCTTATGAAGCGTTCATGCTTAATGTTTCCCTGTCTACTTATCGGTACAAATTCCTTTGAAATAATCGCATTGTTGATCACCACGGTCTACATGGGAAACACTGGACAAGATTTTCGCTCATGTTGAAGCGCATGAGCAGTATATATCCCTTGCCTCGGTTCTGACTCGAACCCCGGACCATCACCATTGTAATCCCTCTCCATGCTACCTCAGCTCCGGTCCACCGTCTGTCAGATCGTGTATAAGATCCAGGAATGTTTAAGCAAACTGACACGTTTGAGTAGCTTTATATTCCCGACCAGTCGAGAAACACCCAGTAACATCTGATGTGGTCGTCCAAAAGATCCGATATAATTGTCAGGTCTAACCATCAGATGCAGTATTAACTAACGCCGATGAAATCTGATAGACTTCGTTGTTTTCCAAGAAAATTTATGATTTGACTTCGTTTCGAAAAATGTATCACTGTCACAAAGACCAGACAGTGTGCAAAGTTTGGATCTACCTACCTGGAACGCTCCAAAATAATTTCTTAAGGACTCACAAATTGCCTAAAACATGATATCAATTTCTGGCGATATTCAGATCTTCTGAGGCAGGTTTGGGGGGTCTTATGACTTTGAAAAGAATACACAAAATCTTGTCGACAGACTCAGCCGAAAAAATACAATGAGCGAATCAAAATCCTGAATTTATTCGATTATCCACGTCGTCGTCTTCAGGGAGATTTGATTTTGGTTTCTACTATTTTTAAAAAAAGCAATCACCCTCTATAATGCTTATTTAATCTAAGGGGCTTGCATAAGACAAGAGCTGAACTGTAGACGACATGTTTTGCCGTGCGAGTTTGTTTTACTAAGAACAATCTACCAGATTATATTTTAAATTCACCAAATCAGCATATGTTCAAGAGAAGTCTTGATGCCTTTTTGAAACTTAACCAGTGTATCGAAGTAAACTATACAACTTGACCACATGCAACAACGTTTGTCATCCGACCAATCGAAAACAATTTCCGCCCTTTGGATTTCTACCTGATTCTTGAACTGCTGAGTAAGCAACCAAATCTCGATTTTGCTTGTTATATCGTTTGTATTTCCCATATTATTCTGTGGGTTTTTGTAAATCTATATGCTTATCAGACCATTAAAATTAAATTGGATCGAATCCTCCAATATATCAATGAATGCGAGATTCTGCGACTAATCTTTTTATTTTTTCTCGGTTGACCTGCTTCATTATTCTAAAAGCAACATCGTGAGCTTGAATTTTGTCAATATACCTAAAATTTGAGGTTGCGTTTGCTGTTGGTGGTCGATAAACCCCTCGTGAATACGGAGGTTTATTTGCTCGTTTCTCGTATTGATCGTCAGAGTTTATCCGTCAACACAATGAGTCCCTAAGCGATACCTCGACAGAAAATTGTTTATGTAGCACTAAAGTGCTATACATTCGCTGGGCCAGTAGTACAGCATCATAGATAAAACCGTAGATGAGAGAATTAATACCCAATGTTAATACACTGTATATTTGGTGATACTGACGTTCACGGATTCAAAGATTTATGGTTGAGAATTTATTATTTTGAAATACCACAAGATTACTGTATACAAGAAAATGTGATAACTCTGATAGCATAAAAGGAATAGACGAGAAATTCTTACATTTCGTCACTTCTCGTTAAATCCACACAATACCATATCAGGCTTCCCTGCTGCATCCAATTTTGAGCTTTGATTTGTTTTTTTGTTTCAGCCCGTTAGAATGAAATCGGTTTCGTTGTGTATCTGAAGAGGATACGACCACACTTATTATTTACCATTCTTCCGGTGATTGAATAAATGCATGTCCGAGTAATACTTCCCTGCCTAAGTGCAAATAGAGCGAAGCAAATCATGGTCTGCTATTGAGATACTTGCAAACACTGATTGTCGGTAAATTTTATGTCATATAGACACTAGGCACTTAATTTTGGAGTAAGATAGTTAATCTATTGAATGAATTCCCAATAGGTTCTGTCGATTTTCAAACAGTCACTACATCATATCAGTGATGCAAATGTGTGCAAACCTATTTTAATTGATGATCACTTGTATTTTCACGTTTGCGAATCTAGCACAGTGAACCATCTTGATTATATCAAACCAAGATTTTGAAACAGTTACATGAAATTTGTTCACTATCTTTGCAGTGAATTTTTCAATTCATTTTTTTTCGTGTGCACCATGAGTGCACATCGTGTTTTGCGAAAACGAACCTATATGCTTTCAGCACAAAAGCTTAATATCTTCACATCAACAATCATGGTTTCATGATATCTTGTGTTTAGGTTCATGGTTTCTAGAGTGCGACCTATCGTCTATGCTTTTATGGCGCGAACGTGCAGTATTGATTTGCTTATCAAATTTACTTGGTCTTATTCTCTGGTGAACACAACGTGTGCGCACTAAACTCTGGATCAATATTGCAAAAAGATCGGCAGATTTAGCTGATGTGCGCATGACGCTTTTGAGACACATTCATATTTTAGTAATTCAGAAGTCAGCACGTTTCGAACTGAACGTCTATAACGTTCGTCTGAATCACACGACCTTTGTATTTATAGCTGTAGTGTTGGCGCATAGCACGCGACTATCAAACATTCTTCAGATCATCCGCCGCTTATCGGTTCATTATGCAAACATCTTAGGTTAATTAGTGATAGCAAGACTATCATCATCATCACTGTTTTGGTCGTAATGTGATTTATAGCCATTTGGTTCAATTATCGCTGTTTTCAACCCCGGGTGGTTATACTGACCTTGATGAACCGATAATATGCGACATCATTTTTCTGCGTTCCATTCACTTAACTCACCGTCAAAATCTTAAACACATACATAGCAGCTACTTGGTTCATTTTCGATTACCCACATTCGATTAAGTCTTTTTTCTATCAGCCAGCTCAGCCTTGCCTAAACGATGTGGTTTTCAGTAATTCTAGTTACCGGAGAAGAATGTACCATCATCATTTTTACCGATCGCCATCATCTGAAATCACTTTTAACGATAATCTAATCCAATTCTTGCAATACATCACAAGCGGCCAGACTACTCATTTGCTGAACATGAGTGATTTTAATCTCCCGTATCAGTTTTCATGAAGTGATCACTCCCTGTATCAATTTGAACATAAATTAAAGGAGGACATCGAATTAGCTTCCCTGCACAACGACGTTGGTCAGCAAACTCACAGACAGGGTCCTGACCAACCTTCAACGATTGACATTGTCTTAATTAATGAAGCAACCGCTTAGAGGATTTTCAATACCTGGCACCATTGGGATAGAGTGACCACGTGGTGCTCGTCTTTGATTATATATGTAGGGCGGAACGACTGTGCGAACATACAAAATTCTTCAGGAAAATATATTTTAAATCCTCAACTATCAGACTACAGGAAGCACACACTAATTACACCCAAACTACTAATTTGTTATCCACAGTAGAACTAAGAAACGAATAGCTATAAAGAAAGAGTTTCGGGTAAAACATGGGAATTTTGTTACGGATGCTACTTGGAAGCGATTCTGTCTGATAGAGAAAAACGTCACGAATCTTGTAAAAGAAGATTGCTAGCTTTTCCAAAGTAACTTGCTTAGGAGAATATAATTTAAATCCTAAGCCTCTCTACAAGATAGTCAGTCAGCGATCAACAATCATACTAGGCGGAATATCCATACAAAGCCTTTATGGATCGACGACCTCTGCCCAAGATACCGCTGATGATTTAGCAACGTCTTACTCCTTTGTCTTCAAGCTTAAGCGTTGTATGCCATATTAAGTTTAACCAAATTAGCCTCGTTCGGAGTTATTAAGCGAAATGACTGTCAATGAACATATGGTTGGTCGGGAAGTTTGTCAACAAAACGAAAAGAAGTCCTCTGGCGCAGACAAATTACCCCGCCATTCGTCGCAGGTGTCGATTGGCCTTTACTGCTACTTTCGCGCGCTGGAAACTAGACCCCGGTTAATTAATACGTATGTACCTCCTCTTATGGATTATTCCATCCAAGCCTGGACATCATGGTTGAAAACGGATATCGAAATACTGGACATGATATATCATGATGCGACAAAGTTGGTGTTCAGTTGCAGAAAATCGCCTTTCAACGTGCGAATGTTAAAACAAAATCTACATGACTATACCCAACGTCGGATAAGGAGTGTCTTCCTCTTGTCATTCAAATTCATGCATACTGAGAACCATCCCCTTAAACACTTGATAGAGCTCAATGGCATTAATCAAACACAAAAACAACAAAAGGATTTAAGCATTACGCATTATCGATTAGATATCCGTCGAAAAGCATTTTCAGTAGGAATTTGTATCACTTGAAATGTTTTGGCTGAAGAAATCACGCGCTCGGATTCTGTTGCCATTTTTGTTACTAAATTGAATGAGTATATGACGAACCGAGCAGGATTTAACTGTCCATATTGATATTCGAGAGATTTTGTAATTTTACTCCATATACCCGTCATCCTGTGGTTATTGTTAAACTTACTGCACTTGTATACCATGAAACATTATGAGTTCTTAGTTCAGAAAATTTGAAATGATGCTTGAAAACGTCTAGGTAACACAAACACACCTGCGTCGTTGTGCAGCAGCAGCATGTAAATCAGTGGGCAGAACACAAGATTGTTTAAGAAACCGAAGAAACAGGTCAGTTCTATGGACGTCGTTCAGAATACAGGAGCTAGTGAACCATAAAAATCTGAAAACTGGAGGCGCAGAAGTGCGGAAATTTCGGGGGACATAGGTTAAATCGTACCGCGTAATTTTCAGAACTAAGAACTCATAAATTTTTATGGTATACAAGTGCAGTAAGTTTAACAATAACCACAGGATGACAGGTATATGGAGTAAAATAACAAAATCTCTCAAATACCAATATGGACAGTTGAATCCCGCTCGGTTCGTCATATACTCATTAAATTTGGTAACAAAAACGGCAACAGAATCCGAACGTGTGATTTCTTCAGCCAAAACCTTTCAAGTGATACAAATTTCTACTGAGAATGCTTTTCGACGAATATCTAATCGAGAATGCGTAATGCTTAAATCCTTTTGTTGTTTTTGTGTTTGATTAATGCCATTGAGCTCTAGCAAGTGTTTAAGGGGATGGTTCTCAGTATGCATGAATTTGAATGACAACAGGAGGACACTCCTTATCCATAGTTGGGTATAGTCATGTAGATTTTGTTTTAACATTCGCACGTTGAAAGGCGATTTTCTGCAACTGAACATCAAATTTGTCGCATGATGATATATCATGTCCAGTATTTCGATATCCATTCTCAACCATAAGTGTGCGCTTCCTGTAGTCTGATAGTTGAGGATTTGAATTACATTTTCCTGAAGAATTTCGTATGTTTGCACAGTCGTTCCGCACTACATATATAATCAAAGACGAGCACCACGTGGTCACTCTATCCCAATGGTGCCAGGTATTAAATATCCTCTACGCGGTTGCTTCATTAATTAAGACAATGTCAATCGTTGAACGTTGGTCAGGACCCTGTCTGTGAGTTTGCTGACCAACGTCGTTGTGCAGGGAAGCTAATTCGATGTCCTCCTTTAATTTATGTTCAAATTGATACAGGGAGTGATCACTTCATGAAAACTGATACGGGAGATTAAAATCACTCATGTTCAGCAAATGAGTAGTCTGGCCACTTGAGATGTATTGCAAGAATTGGATTAGTTTATCGTTAAAAGTGCTTTCAGATGATTGCGATCGGTAAAAAATGATGATGGTACATTCTTCTCCAGTAACTAGAATTACTGAAAACCACATCGTTTAAGCAAGTCTGAGCTGGCTGATAGAAAACAGACTAAATCGAATGTGGGTAATGGAAAATGAACCGAGTAGCTGCTATGTATATGGATAAGATTTTGGCGGTGAGTCAAGTGAATGGAACGCAGAAAAATGATGTCGCATATTATCGGTTCGTCTAGGTCAGTATAATTCCCCGGGGTTGAAAACAGCAATAATTAAACCAAATGGCTTTAAATCACATTACGACCAAAACAGTGATGATGATGATAGTCTGGCTATCATTAATTATCCTGAGATGTTTGCATATTGAACCGATAATGGGCGAATGATGCGGAGCATGTTCAAGAGTCACGTGCTATGCGCAAACAGATAATCTATAATACGTAGGTCGTGTGATTCAGACCAGTGTTATAAACGTTGTGTTCTGAACGTGTTGCCTTCTGAATCACTACAATATGAATGTGTCTCAAAAGCGTCATGCGCACATCAGCTAAATCTGCCGATCTTTTTGCAATATTGATCCAGAGTTTAGTGCGCACACGTTGTGTTCACCAGAGAATAAGACCAAGTAAACTTGATAAGCGAATCAATACTGCAAGTTCGCGCCATAAAAGCATAGACGATAGGTCGCACTCTAGAATCAATGAACCTAAACACAAAATATCATGAAACCATGATTGTTGATGTGAAGATATTGAGCTTTTGTGACGAAATCATATTGGTTCGTTTTTGCAAAACAGTGAAGTGCACTCATGGTGCACACGAAAAAAAAGAATTGAAAAATTCACTGCAAAGATAGTAAACAAATTTCATGTAACTGTTTCAAAATCTTGGTTTGATATAATCAAGATGGTTCACTGTGCTAGATTCGCAAACGTGAAAATACAAGTGATCATCAATTGAAATGGGTTTGCACACACTTGCATCACTGATATGATGTAGTGACTGTTTGAAAATCGACGAAACCTATTGATATTTCATTCAATAGATTACCTATCTTACTCCAAAATTAAGTGCCTAGTGTCTCTATGACATAAAATTTACCGACAATCAGTGTTTGCAAGTATCTCAATCACAGACCATGATTGGCTTCGCTCTGTTTGCACTTAGGCAGGGAAGTATTACTCGGACATGAATTTAATCAAACAGCGGGAGAATTTTAAATAATAAGTGTGGTCGTATCCTCTTCCATTACACAGCAAAACCGGTTTCATTCTGACGGGCTGAAACGAAAGTACAAATCAAAGCTTAAAATTGGATGCAGCAGGGAAGCCTGATATGGTATTGTGTGGATTTGGCGAGAAGTGACGAAATGTAAGAACATCTCGCCTATTCCGTTTACGCTATCAGAATTTTCACATTTTCATTCATACCGTAAGCTTGTGGTATTTCAAAATATTAAATTCCTAACCTGAAATATTTGAATCCGTGAAAAGTCAGTTTCACAAAAGAAACAGTGGATGAACATTGGGTAGTAATTATCTCATCTACTGTTATATGTATGATGTTGTACTACTGGCCCAGCGAAGGTATAGCACTTTAGTGCAACATAAACAATTTTCTGTCGAGGTATCGCTTAGGGACACTTTGTGTTGAAGGATAAACTCTGACGATCGAGACGAGAAACGAGCAAATAAACCTCCGTATTCATGATGGGTTTATCGACCACCAACAGCAAACGCAACCTCAAATTTTAGGTCAATTTACAAAATTCTAGCTTATGATGTTGCTTTTATAATAATGAAGGAGGTCTACCTAAAAAAGATAAAAAGATTAGTTGCAGAAACTCGCATTCATTGATATATTGGAGGATTCGATCCAATTTATTTTTAATGGTCTGATAAGCATATAGATTTACAAAAACCCACAGAATATGGGAAATACGAATGATATAACAAGCAAAATCGAGATTTGGTTGCTTACTGAGCAGTTCAAGAATCAGGTAGAAATCCAAAGGGCGGAAATTGTTTTCGATTGGTCGGATGACAAACGTTGTTGCATGTGGTCAAGGTTTATAGTTTTCTTCGATACACTGGTCAACAAGGCATCAAGACTTCTCTTGAACTTATGCTGATTTGGTGAATTTAAAATATAATCTGGTAGATTGTTCTCAGTAAAACAAACTCGCACGGCAAAACATGTCGTCTACAGTTCAGCTCTTGTCTTATGTGAGCCCCTCCGATAGAATAAGCATTATAAAGGGTGATTGCTTTTTTAAAAATAATAGAAATCAAAATCAAATCCCGCTTAGGACGACGAAGTGGATAATCGAATAAATTCATGGTTTTGATTCGCTCATTGTATTTTTTCGGCTGAGTCTATCGACAAGATTTGGTGTATTCTTTTCAAAGTCATAAGACCCCCCAAACCTGTCTCAGAAGATCTGAATATCGCCAGAAATCAATATCATGTTTTAGGCAATTTGTGAGTCCTTAAGAAATTATTTTGGAGCGTTCCAGGTAGGTAGATCCAAACTTTGCACACTGTCTGGTCTTTGTGACAGTGATACATTTTTCAAAACGAAGTCAAATCATAAATTTTCTTGTAAAACATCGAAGTCTTTCAGATTTCATCGGCGTTAGTTAATACTGCATCTGATGGTGAGACCTGACAATTATATCGGATCTGTTGGACGACCACATCAGATGTTACTGGGTGTTTCTCGACTGGTCGGGAATATAAAGCTACTCAAACGTGTCAGTTTGCTTAAACATTCCTGGATCTTAGACACGATCTGACAAACGGTGGACCGGAGCTGAGGATGCATGAAGAGGGATTAAAATGGTGATGGTCCGGGGTTCAAATCAGAACCGAGGCAAGGGATATATACTGTTCATGCGCTTCAACATGAACGAAACTCTTGTCCAGTCTTTCTCATGTAGACCGTCGTGATCAACAATGCGATTATTTCAAAGGATTTTGTACCGATATTAAGACAGGGAAACATTAACCATGAACGCTTCATAAACCATCAACAAATTAAGCATATTGCGATTAGGTTTCACCTTAAATCGACAAGTAAGCCGAAGATGGAAGTTCATATTATGCGCAAACTTCATTATACTAAACGATTTGAGCTGTGTTCAGAGCTAAGCTCAGCAAAACAAACTAAACTCAAAAATAGTAATCGCCTAATATATGCTTGCGTCGAAGAATTTTCAAACGAGCGACCGGTTTACATCAAGTCAGCATCTGTTAACCCGATTGCCGATTGTCTATACTCTAGAGGGAGCATGGTTTTACCGCATGACCATAAACATGTTGAGTTCACCAACCATTGAACACATAGATACTCCCACAAATCTTCATAAGCTCAATAGATCGTTCTGCAGTTCAGCGAGATCGAACGCTCTGGTGACGAGAGAATTGCGCATGTGCTCATCAAATATGTAAAATAGCATTATTACTGCCACTTCTTCAATTCTTTCTACAGTTCACAACCAGGTAATCAATAAATACACGGATACAGATCTTGGCTGCTGAACGCAGAGCACGACGCCTTACAACCGAGGTCTGACTAACGTTGCACGCGCTGCGGGAGAGATTGTTTATCCAGCATCAGACTGTTTAGTCATTCAATATGCTGTAGAACATGAAAATTTATGCGATTGTGATGTACATCCATGGTCGATATCAACCGAAAGAGGCCAACATAACATAAAACAGAGCTCGTGTGTTTCAGACCAACGAAATAAACGTTCTGTTCGAAACTTGTGACATCTGAATTACTCTAATATGAATGTGTCTCAAAAGCGTCTAGCGCACATCAGCTAAATCTGTCGATCTATTTGCCATATTGATGCAGAGTTTAGTGCGCACACGTTGTGTTCACCCGAGAATGAGACCACGTAAAACTGATG
The DNA here is from genome assembly GCA_013407085.1 of Atriophallophorus winterbourni. Taxonomy (NCBI): domain Eukaryota; kingdom Metazoa; phylum Platyhelminthes; class Trematoda; order Plagiorchiida; family Microphallidae; genus Atriophallophorus; species Atriophallophorus winterbourni. The sequence goes on from JACCGJ010018076.1 coordinate 15,914, forward strand.
AGCGAATCAATACTGCAAGTTCGTTCATAAAAGCGTAGACGATGCGTTGCACTCTAGAATCCATGAACCAAAACACACAGTATCATGAAACCATAATTTTTCGTGTGACAGGTTTAATGTTTCGGGTCAAAATCATATTGTTTCGTTTCGGCAAAACACTGAAGTGCACACATGGTGCATACGAAACAAAAATATCGCAACTGCTCACACACACGACGCGCAAATTTTGAGAACTCATTCACCACGTAGGTGATATGTATCCTGAATGATGAAAACTTGCCTGCTGTATGATACAGTTATAAAAAGTGTCGAAATAAACCAAACGCAGATTTGCCTGCTATAACAAGTGTCAAGCAAATCAATCTGGATCATTGGATTCTGAGCTTCGAGCATATTTTACAAACGTTGAAGGCCTTCGTAGAAACTCTGGCTACGGATAACAATGTTAGGCTTTCCAGTTTAAATTAGAATAAATTTGAAACCACTGAATGTAATACCTATTAGACTAAAGCTGCATCAACACAGACCATTTAACAAGAAGTTTTCGGTGTCACAAATGTTCCGTAGAGTCTTGAAGATGTTTATTTTCATCAAGATGCCACCTTAATAAATGCTATTGCTAAAGGACTGTCTGCCCAAAAATTTCCAGGTCCGCAAATTTTACGGAGCCAAAGCCACCTGCTCATCTGAAAAAACAGCGAAAACCCTCAGATTTAAAACCGGATGTCACGCTGCAAAATAGTCCTAAAGTGGGCATGATGATTATTCAACTTTATGCCGTTGAGTAACCGGTATTTGCACCAACGTAAATCTAACGAGTACTACCTCACTAGGGGACAGGCTAATTAACAGGAATGGAGAAAGTTATGCAGCAGGATGGACTTGAAGCCAGTTGAATCACTAACATTGGTACGACTAAATTGTAAACCTACTTCGTCACATTTGGTACAGCCAAAACTGCTTAAAATCACGGTCAACTCTGAAACGGATCTATCCGCTCTTGTCCTGGATTCAGGCACCACTGCAAGGATCTTCGCTGATGTGCCCCTGTGGGAAAGGGCCCGAAACGCTCAGTAACAAGCTGAAACGAAACAGAGATATGATTGAAGTTTAATCCTTTTGGGAGCACCAGAAGCGTATGAAATAACTGATAAATCAGTGAGACGCAAACACCGTTAGCTGCAATTAAGATGCTACAGCAATATAAATGGCATCCATGATATAGCTGTGAAGGACACGTTCCACATATCTAATTCTACCGTGTATAACGACATCGGTCCTAATGCCCTTGAAATCACGTTTTTGAGTTAATATATGTTGGACACGGTCAAAACACGTTTGGAATATAGCCGCAGACCAATGCCACAAGCAAATATGCTAAGCGCATCGAAACTTCATACTGGAAATTTAGATGCAATGCAATGTTTAATAGAAACACCACAAAGACAATCAGTATTTGACGTGTCAGTAAAGTGGGCAGCCGATATTACAGAACACTGTATTACAACAGTACAAACTCCTATCGATCTGGTTTCCTAGCCGGAATAAACCTTCAAAAAACGGCTCTCGAGTAGTGGTCTCACAAATGATCTGCAATCCGTTATCACCCTTCCCCATTTTTATTGACCAAAAATAAAATAAACTACTTTAACACAAACGCACATTGTCTGTCGAGCATCCCATCCACATAAACCCGCCTCAATCCTGAGATAACGTCAAAACAAATTCCTACTAGCTGAAAAAATCTGCATGGAAGCCGCGAATGTTTGCCGTGTGCAGAAGAATGTGTGAAACGATTCTATGAAACAAAATATTTAATTTAAGTAGGAGGGATGGAGAGAGATCGGAGGCGGAGATCATAAAATGACAGTTGACCAACTTTCAGGATTTGAGTTGTCGCATGATTGGTCGAGCTAAAACTGTCAAACTGTTTGAAGCTACAGAACACCGATCGACTTATTGAAACACGAGGAGTATTTTGACTCACAACTAAACACAGCTGTCTACTCATATTGAAAAATATAATTGTGTTGCAATTCTAGGATTCAAAGTTAGGCCAAGTTAGGACGAACATTGACCAATGCTTGAATTTATTACGTCTAACGCATGTTGTTTGACGGTATATTTGTAGTGCAATGCGACGGCATATTTAATAGTAATTGGAAAACCGCCACCAGGAAGATGATAAATTTTAGGAGAAAATGAAATGGTTAAGTGTTGCATAATCTCAGACTCCACATGGTTTCATTATCGCACAGGAGGACTAGTCATTCATGACAATATATTAGAGAAATGATTTTTACTACGGAACGTCTAAAGACAGCGTTGAACACAGTTATATAATCCAGAAAATAATCTTTGCAGCAGAACACGTAGTATTCTGCATATTGCCAACATTACTACCGCTGCTCAGCAAAACATTTATTGTACGCAACAAATTAGCTTCACTTATTCGAGAGGATAAATATGGGAACATTTTTCTATTGAAATTAGCCCAGTCTTTCATATTGTTGACACCACAACTTCGGATGAAGTATGTTTGAGCAATTCCCTTATTGGTGCACTCAGCAGCTGGTCACAGGAGTTCATTACGGTTTTGTTAATTCCATCTGCTCTAGACGATTTTTAGGGTTACTTCGATAAAAAATGTCTTTAAATAATCGCTGAAAGGTTCCCGTTTTCAATCAGAAGTAAATCTGTCTGTAAATCGTCATTCTGTGTGATTGTTAACAGACTAAATACTCCAGCAATAAACTGATCGTGAGCAGAATATGTTTTTTTCATGTGGTTCTGAAACATTCCTGACTAATCACAGGGAACACCAGAGGTTTCGCACTCGATCAAGGGACTTAATGGATTGACAACATTCTGCATGTAAAAACTGGGTCGAACAATATAAAAACGGAAAAACACCCGGTCATTATAAAATGTATTGTTTTGTCGCACTTAAGTTTCAGTATATTCAATGGTGTAAAACAATGCTGTACGTGATGATTTTTATTGGTTTGTCGGTCATGGTCACGAAGATGTTGTTCTATTATAAGGTTTGTTAACAAATGCGAATGAAATTGACAAAACAGCAGAAATGCAGTGATTCATCGTATCACACTGTAGTTCGGTATAGAAACAAAAATTGAACATACTCTACACCATGCCCAGAAACAAGATTGCAAATTGGTTGAACTATCGCACAGTGGTACCGGTCGTGTGCATTTCAGGAACCATTAAATCTTGTGAGAATAATTTTGATTTTGATCATTTTGTTCGATATCACTCTAGTATTATCTGAGTTACTCCACGTATAATATTTGCTCAGGCTCACCTTTCTCAGTAACCAGTGAAAACGTCAAATCTATTTCAATGTGATTGTTGTTTCAGCGAAAAGGGACGTAGTTGAAGTTGTGTCCGTCATAC
>JACCGJ010018077.1:0-19137 GCA_013407085.1 Atriophallophorus winterbourni
GTTGAATAAGAGTAAATGACTAAAATGTTGCATCAAATACACGCAAACAAATTTATTGGTTTTGAGTAATAAACTAACAAACATATCTATTTGCTTCTTTTCACTCAGTAGCGTCAGTTACAATCAGGGTTTGTGTGTCTTGAAACAATGATGAAATGGCAGACAAGATATGAATTGTCTGCCACCGATGAATGAAGCTTGCTAAGTCAATCTTACATAGTTTCTTACACATGAATATAATTCCAGCTACGTTGGATGGTTGGTTGCGTGATCTTTCATTTATAAGTGCACCGCAGGTTTACCGATTCTCCGCTGTTCAAAGAACGGTGACGTGGTTCGTACAGTTTCTACCAGATGACGGTGGCCAGTAGTAGTCTGCCATGATGTCTGTGCGATAATCGTACGTGCTTATGGTTTTCGCTCAAGTTTGCGGTTTTAACTCATCTACTTGTGTGTGGGCATATGGTGTAAAATATTCGTTGTGCAAACACAATTCACCATGACCACTAAGTTCAATAGTGTCCCGATCCTAACGTTCCTTCCCGATAAAGGCCAGCTACATAAATATTATCGTTGGCAGAGTTTCGTCAAAATACAAGTAAACACGAATTTCGTTGAGAGGTTTATGGATTTATTAGCATCCAGCTGTGTGTGCCGCGTGATGAACTTGTTTGCTCGCGTCATCATTATAAAACAAGTTGTGTTCGTCAAATTCTTCTTTCACTATCGTATTCCGTTCTCGTTTTCAACAATTGTTACACTAGAACAATACCAAGCGATCCTCCTCTCATGCCGAATTCTGCATTCTACGCCTTTTTTTTCCAACCTGAAACGAGCAAAATCGTTGAGGTTTTCGAGTGCAGTAATGGTGGAACTAAAATCGGACATCGCTTCGAGTTGACCATGGTACCAGGTTAGTTTCAGAATTGAAATATGTCAAGTATGCTTTCCATTGTATTGCTTCCCCAAACTTTTCTTTTACCACAAACTTGAATTGCAGTGGAAAATCTAGTTGAATTCACTCATGATTTGCAAAACGACAACGTAGAGGTATGCTTAGGATCTGAAAACATGAACGAGTTGCTGAAGATCAAACATGGCTGCACTTACGAGTACAACGTCAACTATCGTGTGCTGAACGCAGAACCAATGATGTCTCAGGCCATACCGTGCGGTGCTAGTTGCGTGAGAGTTGGGGATTTGGATAAAGGTAAAAATTGTACCTGAGCTACATTCCGTTTGAATCAAGTATATAATATATGAATTAATTAACAAATGCGCTGACTTTTAACACATTTCAGGAAAGAATTATGAATTTAGCGTGAGCCTACATATTCATGGTTCACCATCAGCAACCTCACAATCGGTTTCGGTCTTCATTCCATCAAGGAAACTTAGTGCTGGCGTAATTGCGGGAATCGCGATTGCCGCGGTATTTGTTATCGCGCTGGTTTTCCTTGGAATAGCATGCCGGAAAAATCTGAGAAACGCAATCAACAGATCCAGATGTCCTCCAGCGTAAATAAGAACACAATTTGCGAATATTTGCTCTCTGCACTTGCAAACTGTCACCGCTTCGCTTAAACTATAACTCGCGATTCATTGTCCACCGAACAAGCCATTATTATTGAGGCTTCAGCGCATATTTTAATAAATAAAATAATATCAATTGTTTTTTCTATCTATCTACATCTAGATTTATGAGATATCACTCGGTACATGTTTAATCACAGAATGTAAAACCATGTGCTATTTTGACCAACACTGATAAGTACCTACAATCAGTTATGCAATAATCATGTTATGATGCTTAGAGGTGATCTGATCCGATGTTTAACCTTTGCATACGCCCCATCCATCCTCTGATACACTATTCACACACAACCACCAGAAGCAGCCTGATCATGAGTACACAGTAATAAGGTCGCCTAATTGCGTACTGAACTGGATGAAGAATATTTTTTATTCTCTACGTGTATTTTTTCACTTGGGGAAAACGCCCTACCCCTAATGTTGCACTGCACCCACTTGGACATAATTAAATCCAAGCTTAGACAAATTCCTGTCGACCCATCCCGAACATTGAGACTATGTTTCCCCAACGCATAACTTTGAACTCACACATCACATCATCACGGACCCCATGGTACAGGCAATGTGCCATTCCCACTTAGTGAAACATTTTCTATCATTTGGTTTTTTACCTGATTCCCGAACTGTTCAGTAAGCAAAAAAATCCCGTTTTTACTGAGATATGTTATTTGTAAATTTCCATATTTTTCTGTGGTTTTTGTAAAGCTATATGCTTTTTAGACCATTCAAATTGAATTGAATTGAATTGAATTGATTGAAATGCTTATTGTTTTTAACAATATCTCACACTGTATGACTTGGTGAGCGGAAGTGTATCGTAGGACAGCATCTGTATCGATAGGTTTCCGATAGACGAAAGTTTTTATTTTCCCGTCTACGTTTTGTGCTAAACAGTCCAGAAATGGAAGAGTGCCTGTGCAGGATTCCACCGTACTACATGGGTCTATTTCATTTAAATATTTAAAGAAGGCCTCTGAATGATCTCGCTTGATGATAACAAATGTGTCATCAACATAGCGCCACCATAATTTTGGCTTAAGCCCTTCATTGTTAAGGGCTTTGTTCTCATTGATTGAGTGCGAGATTGAATAACAAGCAACTGTATGGAATATTGTTGATTTCGTTCACGCCACGAATATTGCTCCGTTTATCCGTGTTTACCTACCGTGGTACCGGAAATGAGCGAAATTTCATTAAAACTTGTAGCATTCGATTTGCTTCACGAGAGAGTGCTTCGATTTGAATTTTCGTGATCTGTGAAATTTTGTTTAAGTGAAGCGCTATAAATAAGAGCTTTCAATTCCCGCTGGGATTTTGCACGACTGTGTATATTTTCTGGAGAACTTCACATATGTTGATCTCAGGACGTGAATATTAATTCGCTGAAATAATATAGTATTCTATTCAATGTATACAGTTCAAACAAGGACAGGAATATAAACGAGACAGAAAGTTATCTGCCGAAAATATTAAACTGAAATCACGTACAAAGAAAAACAAACACGCGCAAAGCGTCACAACGGAAACAAAGATTTCTACGTCACAATTATGTTTTCCGGTCAACAGGGAAAATCAATGTTTCACAGACAATAAGACGTAATCACGATCTTGTTACGGCGGAAACGTTGAGGCTATTACAGGGAGATTTCGTGTGAGATGAAGAAAGTTTGTATGAACTAAGGACGGATTAGTTGTATTTCTCATTTAGCTATATGGGATTCAAGAATTTATGGTCAAAAAAAGCCAATAGCATAGTAAATATTCATTCATGAAAAAGGAATAAAAACTAATTGTGTAATGTCAAGTCCAGTGGAATAATTAATTCAAGGTTATTCAAGGTTTTTAATAATCTAAAAAACACGAAGCTTAACAACCACCATAGGATAGTAATGTCAGTGAAATTGAAATGTAAGTGTATTAACAAGATAAGGAGGTAGATTAAGCACTATATAAGTGTTCTAGAAACGAATAATTCAATAAGTGTTTGTCAAAACAAATTTATCACTTTAAATTTTCTTGTATTTTCTTCATATTCTGTACTGATCCCCTGCTTTTTCTCCTAGCACTTATTTCAAGATTCAAGATTTGAGGTTGAAAAAGATATAAACTTTACAAAAACCATAGAGTCGAACTATAGGTATATATAATGAAAATCAATGGGACGATGATAGTTTATTAATAGATTAAGGCAGAATTCGGATTAGCTCTCATATAATCGTCAAGTTTCAATTTGAATATAGATAAACTGTTTGAGCTTACCAAATCGGCAGGTTGGGAATTCCAAACAAAGCACACACGCACCGAATAAAAATACCTGCGCCAGTTCCGTTTGGAATGTGGTATTTTCAACTTGTAACCATGGCCACGGCTGTTGTTGGAAGTTCGAAGACCGAATAATAATTCCAGTGGGTGGGAAACAGTAGTAAGTATTTTGTATGCGAGGGGGTGATCACATCAGCTCCAGTCGCCTGAGTCGCCCGGGGAATGGTGTATTTGCGACTCCAATGATGAGCTTAGATGCTCTGACATTGGTTGATAAAATATACCATCGTGCAACCAAAATCGTAAGTGGTTTCCAGAAACTAACGTACGAGGAACGATTGCAAAAACTGAGACTCCCTAATCTTCGAAGTGATGTGATACTAGCATACAAAATATTAAATACCCACATCATTCTTTAAAAAAAATTATTCGAATACCGTTATTCACGACGTACAGGCAGCCACTCAGCGACACTACAAATCCCCCACTCCCGTATCAGATGTCTGTTTCCTTTGAAATGCCCTCCCCGAACTATTGTCATCGCTCCCAGTGTCGAAGCATTCATTCGAAATTTAGACACTCATTTGTTGCATAAAGATTTAACGACACATGCCTATTGACACATACACAATTATTTTTTATTACGTTTTCCTGATGGAATATTTACTATGCTAATGTAATTGTGAAACAATGTGCTTTTTGTGACCAGAAATTCTTGAATCTTGAATCTTTATTATCTACATGAGTAATACAGCTAAACGGTCGTGAGGTGTGTGCGATGGAACAGCATGCAAATGAATATTTTAATCCGTCCTTAGTTCATGCAAACTTTCTTCATCTCACACGAAGTCTCCTCATCGTATCCTCAACGTTTCCGCCGTAACAAGATCGTGATTACGTCTTATTGTCTGTGAAACATTAATTTTCCCTGTTGACCGGAAAACATCTTTGTGACGTAAAAATCTCTGTTTCCGTTGTGACGCTTTGCGCGTGTTTGTTTTTCTCTCTACGTGATTTCAGTTCAATATATATCCGAGAGAGAACTTTTTGTCTCGTTTATTTTCCTGTCATTGGTTGAACTGTATCCATTGCATAGAATGCTATATTATTACGGTGATTTAATATTCACGTCCTGAGGTCAAAATATGTGAAATTCTCCGGAAAATATACACAGTCGTGCAAAATCCCAGCAGGAATTGAAAGCTTTTTGTTTAAACTTACTTACTTACGTTACTTTTGTGCGGCTGGCTCCACGAGTGGATTAGCCGGCTTCATTGATGTCTCGGATCGCACCAGCCCACGCACGTCGATCGGAGGCGAGATCGTTGCAGATCGTGATCCAGTCTCGTTCCCACCTGCGAACTCCGTAGACGGTACGCAGACCCAGGGTGTCTACATCCTCTTTCACAGTTGACAGCCAGGTTTTCACTTGACCACCTTGCCGCCGACGCCAGGTGCGAACGGGTTTGGGGTCGAGGACGAGTTTTGGAAGTGCTGTGTCTGTCTTTCGGAGGACGTGGCCAAACCATTGCAGCCTTCGCCGTTGTATGTGAGCGGAAAGTGGAGATAGTCCGCTGCAACGCTCTCTTACGGCTGCGTTAGATACTCGGTCAGTATATCGGATGCCCAAGATTACCCTAAGGCACCAATGGTCGAACACTTCTAATGTGCGTACATCCTGTGACCTTAAAGGCCATGTCTCGCATCCATAAAGCAGTACAGGGCGGATCGCTGCTTGATAAACACGCGTCTTAGTTTTTAGGCTGATCCCGGGCTTGCGCCAAAGGGTGCCTTTCAACTGCAAAAACGCATTACGAGCACGATCGATCCTTAACTTCACTTCATCTTTCGCCTGACCATTGGGCAATATACTTGAGCCGAGGTATTTAAAGACTGGAACGTATTCGATCGGACAACCCTGGACGCGAAGTGGCTTGATGCCTGGTGTGTCGGATTAAAAAATGCCTTGGTCTTAGCCGCGTTCATCTCAAGACCGACTTTCGCGGCAGTGGCACTACTGCGGTCTACAACGCTTTGCAGCATTTCGGTATTGTCGCCCAGAACGACTATATCGTCAGCGTAGTCAAGGTCGGAAATCCATAGATCCGTTGAAATTTGCACCCCTTGATACTCTTTTAACGCCAGGTTCATTATCCAGTCTACGGCAAAGTTAAGCATACCCGGCGATAGCGGGCAACCTTACCTGACTCCTGTGTGCAAGTTAAAGTCAGATTTTATTAATAAGTAGTATATGGCGTTCGAAAAGCAGCACGGAAGCACACAACAGGGTTCGCGGTTATTGCCGCTCATCAGTTATGCGTATCCGTGACCTGACATTCGAACGCCGTTTTGACTTTGTGCTAAACCCATTTATTTGCGAATTCGAAGATAAATCCTCATTTGCAAATTGAAATTTGGCTTTTATATGAGGACTAATCTAAGTCCAACAGGCGGTGCAATGCAGCACCGGTAACTGTTTGGAATATTTTTGCAACATTCCAATTGAAAGCTTTCATTTATAGCGCTTCATTTGAGCGAACTTTCACTTGTCACGAAAATTCAAATTGAAGCACTCTCTAGTGAACCAAATCAAATGCTACAAGTTTTATTGGGTGTAAATGAAATTTCGTACAGTTCGGGTCCCATGGTGGGTAAACACTGATAAACGAAGGAAAATTCGTGGTGTGAACGAAATTAACAATATTCCATACAGTTGCTTGTTGTTCAATCTCGTACTCAATCAATGAGAATTTATATTTTTCAAAATTTTGAACCAATCAGATTGAGCCGATGACGTTAATTAAACGAAATTCAACCAATCAAAAAAGGTCGAGTTGGAAAGAAATCACTGCGAACGAGACTTAGTTCCCACATTTAGGCATTTTGCTAACATTCATCTAATATTTTTGTGGAGACACCGACGTAATTATCTGCGCTGGCTGAATTTACGTACAAATCATCCAATAAGGTTTTGTTGGTCTTTACCGTGGATATGCATCACAAATGCATCAAGGTTTCATGCTCTGTAGCTTTTCGAATGACTAAACAGTCCGATTCGGGAGTGAAAATTTCTCTCGCAGTTAGCAAAGCGATTGACAGTACTTGGTCGGTCGGTGTCAGTTGCATGCCGTCGGCGTGATCTGCGTTCAGCAGCCACTGGCTGTATCTGCTTCTCCCCAGCTTTTAGATGACGCTTTACACAATGCATCCAGTGTGAGCGGTCAATAGCAAGTTCTTCCCAACTCGCCCGGTTGATGCCAAGAGCTTTCATATCTCTTTTGCAAACGTCTTTGTACCGCAAGTGCGGTTTGTCAATGGTTGACTTCCTCATTGCAGCTCATCATAGAGTAGATTTTTCGGAATATGAACATTTTCCATTCTGTAAACATGACCAGGCCACCCCAGGCGGTGCTGACGTAATAGGGTGAACATGCTCTGTAGACCAGCCTTTGAAAGCACTTCAGCGTTAATCACTCTGTCCATCCACGATATGTTCAAGGTACGACGGATGCTTCGTAGATGGAAAGCATTCAACTTCCGTTCGTGTCTTGCGTGGGTGGTCCAGGTGTCACTGCCGTATAGTAAAGCATTTAGTACGCACGCACTGTATACCATCATCTTTGTCTTTACAGTCAGCTTGCGGTTAACCCAAACACGAGAGTTCAATCGGTGGAAAAATGAATGTTGCTCGCATAAACGCTTATCAATCTCCATATCTAGCGAGAGGTTATCCGCAATGGTTGAACCAATATATGTGAAATGATGTACTGGTTCAAGCAGATAGTTTTTAGCAATGATGATTGGAGGCTGTACAATCCCTTGACCAAGGAACACCAAGTATCTTTGCAACAAAACTTTCATTGATATTTAAATACATTTCTCGGACAATAATTTTTTTTAAATAACCAAATGTTTCTACATTTTCATTGTAAGTTTATGAATCGAAGAGCGCAGTTAAACGTTGCAAAATGTGAAGAGAGCATCCATGTTTCTGTAAATTTCAGTCTGCATCGCTAAAATTACCGAGCATGATTCTCGAAGTTCAGGCAGTCTATCCGCTATTTGCATTCTCATTAGTCCACTCACGTTTTCTTCATGAATTACCTCTAAACCCTTGGTGGTGTTTGCGTAATGGAGTTCGCAATTTCTCGCATATTGGTCGAATTTTCTACTAGGTTTTATATTGCGCGTCATGAGTTGAGCTGATTTACTGACCACTTGTCTCTCAAATCAGCATGAGGAACGCGAGATTCCGGTGATTGATGTTCAAATCCGGTGTGAGCAGTCAGCTGTTAGTTGAAGATGTTTTTCTATCAGGGAAATCCCGAACTGTTGCTATACTGTGGAGTCTGTGCGATGAAATTCTCTCCCTTGTTTGTCTAATGTTTTTGAGCAATCAATTAAGTGGATGTAAATAAAATTGAAAATAAATTATCATCTATATGGAGTGGCTGTCAGCATGAATACTCATTGTCCAATCAGAATGCAGTAGCTGTCAGTGTGTCTATCTCTGTATTGTAATTCCCATGATGATTCATATGTTTGTTGACGTGTAGTGAATACACATGTGTCGCTCTGATCTTGACTTTTCTACATGGTGACGAGGGTGATCGACGAGAAACCGTCGGATAGAACTCACAACGCCTGTTTTAGCGGCTTTAATGTTCGACCACTGGCAACACTCACAATGGAAGGTGATGAAGGATTGGCAGAGAGATGGAAACTGTGGAAGCAACAGTTTAGCGACATTCGGACGTTGGCGAATCTGACGAATACAGATAAAGCGTATCAAATGGTGACGCTGAGGAATGCGCTTGGTAACCAGGCGACGAATTTCGTACAGTGTTTCACCTTTGATGAGAACGAAGACACAGACGACTGGGAAACAATCTTCGCGAAGCTCGAAGAACATTGCCTCGGTCAAGCGAACCAGAGATGGAAATTGTGGAAGCAACAGTTAAGCCACCTTCGGACGTTGGCGAATCTAACGAATACCGATAAAACGTATCAAATGGTTACGCTGAGGAATGCGCTTGGTGAACAGGCGACGAAGTTCATGCAGTGTTCTGCCTTTGATGAGAACGAAGATGCAGATGTCTTAGAAACAATCTTCGCGAAGCTCTAAGAATATTGCCTCGGTCAAGTGAACGACACATTTGAACGATATAAATTTAATTGTCGCGTCCAAGATGCCGATGAGCCGATCAAACATGAAAAAGATCCAGAGCCTCCAAACGAAATAAATTTGCGCAACCGCACAGTACGTAAGTTCATTTGAAAAACGGAAGGATGTGTAGTGGCTGTCAGCATGAATACTCATTGTCCAATCAGAATGCAGTAGCTGTCAGTGTGTCTATCTCTGTATTGTAATTCCCATGATGATTCACATGTTTGTTGACGTGTAGTGAATACACATATGTCGCTCTGACTTTTCTACAATCTATCGATTGGAATATGTTTGGGAACGATCGTGTATTCATGATGCAAGGAAATTTGAGTGCAATCATCCTTGTTCTGACGAAGTTTCTGTGCCAGAAGTGAAACGTTACTTAAAAACTACTCTTACCGATTGCACTCATATTTCCTTAAATAATCATCTTTTTTCGTGAGGAAAAATATTCAAATGCCACTGAATATCTGGAGCTGAGCTTCCACAGACATTTTTGATTTCCCCTTCGAAATACGATGGCGGCGTAGATATTGGACTTGCAGTACTCAGAAGCGACTCTTCGAATCCGATATTCGCCTCTTTTGCTAAAATTGCTACCTGATCAGAAGAGAGATAGCTATCTTTGACGCCCGAAAAATGTACTGAACTTCGGTTCACGAATCTGCGTGGTGGAATTTGCGAAGCAATTTGCAGTCATCTTATTTATCTTGAATTATGTCCACAGACCTGAATAGAGCGATATACTTCAAATATCTAAGCATCACTATATCCGACAGCCTAACTTGGACATACTTTACTTGCTAAAGTTCGTTTCCTTAATTTTTATGCTTTTCATCATTTTCTTCTTTTCGTTGAGTCAAAACAAATTTATCACTTTGAATTCCCTTGTATTTTCTTCCTATTCTGTACTGATCCCCTGCTATTTTTCCCAGCACTTCTTTCAAGATTCAAGATTTGTTGTTGAAAGAGCTATTAAATTTACAATAACCATGGAGTCGAACTATAAGTACATCTTATATCTAATCAATATATATATATATATATATATATATATATATATATATATATAAAATCAATGGGACGATGATAGTTCATTAATAGTTGGGGTAAAATTCGGATTAGCTCTCATATAATCGTCAAGTTTTGATTTGAATATAGATAAATTGTTTGAGCTTACCAAATCGGAATCTAGGGAATTCCAAACAAAGCACACACGTACCGAATAAAAATACCTGCGGCAGTTCGGTTTGGAGTGTGGTATTTCCAACTTGCAACCATGGCCATGTCTGCTGCTGGAAGTTCGAAGGTGGAAAATAAGTATAGGTTGTAGAAACATTTTACTTGAGTCTCCATATTAAATGCACGTGAGTTTTATCTCTACTCCAATCAAATTTCCTGGCCATTTGTTTTTTATTTCAGAATTCTGATTTTTTATTTATAATATCAGATCGTGAGCTCTAAACACAAGATTTTTTATAGGTAAACCATTTTAAGTCAAGTTATATTTTGGATAACTTTCGCTAACTGGTTTTCCGAAATCTCTCAGAAAATGGTCATAACATCATTGTCATTTTTATTTGAACATTGAGAAGTTACTGCGTCTTCTCAAAGTTATTCTGGTAAAAGACTCAGAATTGGCTAGGTGCATTTCAAGTAAGAGTACATAAGGTTATTTCACGACATGCTTCTCAATTTTCAATATTATTCCTTTGTCGTCGAACACTGCGATATCCTTTATTAACCGTGACACACATCTTACGTTGTGATCAAGCGCAAAATGAAAGCTTAGAATTTCGCCCCCATTGGTTAATATGAAACATTTCTGCAACGCAGAATATTTAGCTCCATGCATTTCATTGCTAATATTGCATAATTGGTGGAGTCACTCTTTTTTATGTTGCTTTATAATCTCACATTGATTAATTTTGGTTAAATTTGTTACAAAAAACCATTGACATTCACGTTAAGCGACAGCTTACTTGTGACCTGGATAGCACGGTTCTTTAAGGTCGCATCTCGCATTGAAATTTGACCCTACTAATTGCAAATAATTTTGTGTTGACCGTTCACGTTTAAGGCTATATGTACAGCGCCATCTCTTATCTGGTAAACTGCTCTTGCCTGCCCAGCGTTTATAAACACAAAATCTTTCACCTGCCGCAGATCAACCGAACAATGTAAATGAATGTGATCTAAGAATGAATATTCCTCATGAATCGGACTGTTAGGTCGTTGGAAACCCTGTTGGTAAAGAAAACGTTATCCGCATGTGTTGCACATCAATGTTAATCATTTGCGGATAGTGGGCAACATCAAAGTCTAGCGTCGTGGTAGGCGATTTTTTCAATAATTGCATTCTAAATCCCAATTAGACGTACTGAATTTGCGTGAACGATAATCAGTCTAATGTATTATTAAAAAACGATGTTGAAAGTAGGTCTCGCGGCTGGAGAGTGACTGACACTGATCGACTATGTGCTGTCTATCTATGTGAGCTTTGCGGGAAAGATTGTCACTTCCGAATCAGAATATTTCGTCATTATGAAAGGTGTGGAGCATGCAAACATCACGCGTTCGTGAAGTAGATCCATGTTCGACATCGACAGAAGAAGGCCAACAAAAATAAATGCTTCGATGAACAGTAGAAGACTTAGACTAAGACTTAATCCCTTGAGTTCCTGGAGGAACATAGGGCCTCGGCAACTTGTCTCCACTTTGGTCTGTCCATAGCAGCCAGTTTAATGTCGTTCCAGTTAAGTCCACACTTGCGGATTTCCTCTTCACACGAGCGCTTCCAAGATAGCCTTGGGCGTCCGACCCGTCTCTTCCCGATTGGGTTCCATACCAGAGCATGACGCGTGATGTCATCATAAGGTTTCCGCAAGGTGTGCCCAACCCATTTCCACTTTCTTCTACTGATCTGCTGGGCGATCGGGTCCTCAGCAGCAATCTGCCACAGGTCTTGATTCCTTATCTTTTCTGGCCATTTTACCCCAATAATTCGACGAAGGCAATTATTGTGGAATGATTGCAATCGGCCAGAAGACTTTGCTGTCACTCGACAGGTTTCCGATCCTTAGAGTAGCACGGATTTGACGTTGCTTCTGAATATACGGAGTTTCGTGCGTTTTGATAGAACCTTCGACTCCCAAATGGGTTTCAAAGCTATGAACGCGTATCTTGCTTTGCCGATTCTGGCGACTATGTCTTCGTCCGTGCAACCACTTATTGAAACAATGCTGCCGAGGTAGACGAATTGCGTGACGTCTTTGACTGCTTTACCATTGATGGTGATTGATGGGTGCTCATCAGTTAGCACACGGAGGACTTCTGGTTTTTCGGTATTCACGCGTAGTCCTGCATATGAAGCAAAGTGTGCTAGTCTATCGGTCTTTCTCTGAAGACGTTGGGGGTCACGTGATATCAAGCAGACATCATCAGCGTATTCCAGATCCTCCAAATGCTCGGATTCCTCCCAATCGATACCATTCCTCTCACCTTTTACTGTCTGTTTCATTATCCAGTCTATTACCAACAGAAAAATCATTGGGGACAACAGGCATCCCTGGCGAACGCCAGTCTCAACTGCAAATGGATCGGTCAGTCTTCTGTTGTGAATTACCTGGCAGGAGGCACCTTCATACAGCTGCTTTATGAGGTCAATGTACAGCGGTGGGACCCCATAGTGTGGCAAAAGCTTCCATATGAATTCGCGGTCCATACTGTCGAAGGCTATCTCAAAATCTATGAAGTTGAGGCAGAGAGGCGATTGCCATTCAATGCTTTGTTCAATTATTATGCGGAGGGTCGCAATTTGGTCGATACCAGACTTTTGTTTTCTGAAGCCTGATTGCTCTGGCCGTAACACTTGTTCGATAGCGTCGCGCAAACGCATAAGGATGATGCGTGTAAGTACTTTACTAGGGACTGAGAGCAGCATGATACCTCGCCAGTTTTTGCATAGCCTCAGATCCCCTTTCTTAGGAAGTTTGACCAAATGACCTCTCTTCCAATCATTTGGGACCCGTCTTTCTGACCAGATTTTCTGCAGCAGAGGAAGTAACATATCAGCCGAGGTGTCCAAATCAGCCTTCAGAGCTTCTGGTGGGATCCCATCTGGGCCTGGTGCTTTGCCATTCTTTAGCGATTTTAAGGATCGGAAACCTGACGAGTGACAGCAAAGTCTTCTGGCCGCTTGCAATCATTCCACAATAATTGCCTTCGTCGAATTATTGGGGTAAAATGGCCATATGTGAAATGATGTACTGAGTCAAGCTCACAGTTCCCAGCAGATGATGGGAGGCTCTACAGTTCCATGACAACAAAATGATTAAGGAAATTTGAATACAATAATTTTCAAATAACTAAATGTTTTTACATTTTCATCATAATTTCAAAACATATCAGCTGCACGGGACTTGGGAATCGAAGAGAGCAGTTAAACGTTGCCATATGTGGAGAGAGCATACATGTTTCTGTAAATTTCAGTCTGCATCGCTAAAATTACCGAGCATGATTCTCGAAGTTCAGGCACTCTATCCGCTATTTGCATTCTCATTAGTCCACTCACGTTTTCTTCATAAATTACCTCTAAACCCTTCGTGGTGTTTGCGTAATGGAGTTCACAATTTCTCGCATATTGGTCGAAGTTTCTACTAGGTTTTATATTGCGCGTCATAAGTTGAGCTGATTTACCGACCACTTGTCTCTCAAATCAGCATGAGGAACACGAGATTCCGGTGATTGGTGTTCAAATCCGATGTGAGCAGTCGGCTGTTAGTTGAAGATGTTTCTCTATCGGAGAAAGCCCGAACTGTTGCTACACTGTGGAGTTTGTGCGACGGAATTCTCTTTCTTGTTGGTCTAATGTTTTTGAGCAATTAATAAAGTGGATGCAAATAAAATTAAAAATGAATTATCATCTATCGATTGGAATATAATTGGGAACGATCGTGTATTCATAATGCAAGGAAATTTGAGTGCAATCACCCTTGTTCTGACGAAGTTTCTGTGTCAGATGTGAAACGTTACCCAAAAACTACTCTTACCGATTGCACTCAAATTTCCTTAAATTATCATCTTTTTTCGTGTGGAAAAATATTCAAATGTCACTGAATATCGGGAGCTGAGCTTCCACAGACATTTTCAATTTTCCCTTTGAAATACGACGGCAGCGTAGATATTGGACTTGCCGTACTCAGAAGCGACTCTTCGAATCCGATATCTGCCTCTTTTGCTGAAATTGCTGCCTGATCAGAAGAGAGATGGCTATCTTTGACACCCGAAAAATGTACTGAACTTTGGTTCACGAATCTGCGTGGTTGACTTTGCGAAGCAATTTGCAATAATCTTACTTTATCTTGAATTATGTCCACAGACCTGACTAGAGAGATATACTTCAAATATATAGGCATCACTATATCCGGCAGCCTAACTTGGACTTACTTTACTTGCTAAAGTTTGTTTCCCTAATTTTTTTTGCTTTTCATCATTGTTTTCTTTTCGTTGAGTCAAAACAAATTTATCACTTTAAATTTCCTTGTATTTTCTTCATATTCTGTACTGATCCCCTGTTATTTTTCCTAGCGCTTCTTTCAAGATTCAAGATTTGTGGTTGAAAAAGCTATAAAATTTACAATAACCATAGAGTCGAACTATAGGTATATATATATATATATATAATGAAAATCAATAGGACGATAGTAGTTTATTAATAGTTGGGGTAAAATTCGGATTAGCTCTCATATAATCGTCAAGTTTTGATTTGAATATAGATAAACTGTTTGAGCTTACCAAATCGGAAGGTAGGGAATTCCAAGCAAAGCACACACGTACAGAATATAAATACCTGCGGCAGTTCGGTTTGGAGTGTGGTATTTCCAACTTGCAACCATGGCCACGGCTGTCGCTGGAAGTTCGAAGGCGGAATTATAAGTCTAGGGTGTGGAAAACAGTATTAAGTATATTGCATGCGAGGATGAGATCACCTCGCATTCTCCTTTGTGCAAGCGTTCTCAGATCTAGGCGTCTGAGTCGCCAGGCGAGTGGCATATTTTCGAGTCCAATGACAATCTTAGATGCTCTCTGATATATGCAAAATAGTAGTAAAATGTCTTTTGTAACCATGAGGTCCAGGCTTGTGCGGCATAGTCTAGAACCGTGTGTATATATGTATTCATCATGAGAGGAAACCATCTCGAGGAAAAAAGTCCGAATATCCGCCGTAACATACCGAGCAGCAAACTACCGTAAATTCAGACACCCAGGTCCTTTTCTTCATCGGTGTACTCCACGATTTTGACGCTGAGCTTATATTGATAGGAAAAGCTAAGGTCATGACCGATCTGAATGAGTTCTTGATGCTCGAACCTTGTATCGGAATCTTATCATGCGCAAGTTCTATTACTTATGAGAACGTTTTGGAAACAAACTTTTTTCTTTTGCGATCGGTTTATAACTATTATTCTCAATGATATATCCCATCCGGTGCATCCGCTATAGACTTGATCAAAACACATCATACTGCCTTCTAGATCGTCTTCATATCCGAGATCATTTATCCCATCTGCTTCAGGATAACGTTGACAATGGGAACTGCTTGAAGTTGTCTCAGGGAAAAGATCATGTCAACGGTTGATCCTCCCTGGCAAAGCCACATTGATATTCGGAGTAAATTCTATCAAATAAAACTTGCAGCCGGATCTGTAAGACTTTAGCAAACAATTTGCCTACAACATTCAGAAGAGAGATTCCTCTGTAATTGTTGCAGTCGCCTCTGTCACCCTTGTTCTTAAATAGCGTCATGATCTTTGTGTCTCGCGTCTCTTGTGAGACACCCCCCTCCTGCCAGCACTGAAGAAGCAAATGGTGAAGAGGCTGTGATAATGCTGCTCTACAGCATTTGATGAGCTCCGGTGGAATTCCGTCGTCACCAGGGGCCTTCCTATTCGCTAAGCCGTTGATTGCCTTATTGAGCTGACAAGGAGTAGGAGGGGTATCTAGATATTCAATGGTCGGCAACCGTTCGACATTTTCAAGTGCATGCGGTGGAACCGTACTGTCCCTAGAGTAGAGAGAGGAGAACTGCTCTACCCATCTTTCCATCTGTTGAGTTTTGTCGACAATAGGCTTACCAGATAAAGACCTAAAGGGAGCCGTTTTAAGTTTGTTTGGGCCAATGGCTCTCTTGATCTCATCATACATGCCGTGAAAATTTCCGGTAACCGCAGCTTTTCTAGATATTGAGGCTGACTTCAGTCCAATAGTCGTTTGCACATCGCCTTGCAGTCTTTCTAGCTGCTCTTAGAAGACGTAAATTTACATCTGTTGGCATACCTTTGAACATCAAGAATGCTGAGCGTTTCTCATCCAGCACAGCAGCCATCTCAGAAGCGTTTGCTTTGAACCAGTCGCTCGTTTGAGCTTTCTTCGGACCGAAAGTGGAAAGTGCGATTCGGCATATGCAGCTTTTTATCAATCCCCAGTTTTCTGAAGCAGATTCAAGTGGGGTTGTCTTGTTGGACTCGTCTGTGAATGCTTTTGCGAATCTCGCAGTTAGATTAGGTTCGCACATGCGAGTGACGTCTATCCTAGGCTCAGCGGACAATTTGGTGCGGTGAAATCTCGTGTGGGGAAGCTTCAGTTTTGCACAGACCAGTGAATGATCAGTGTCGCAGTCTGCGCTTTGATATGAGGAGCACGCTTCCTATATCGGTTCCCTTAACAAGAATAAGATCAAGCTGATGCCAAAGCTTAGAGCGAGGATGTTTCCAAGAGACTTTATGCTGTGGTTTTGTTTGAAAGAAAGTGTTACTGACACAAAAATTGAACTGTGTGCACAATTCTAAAAGGCGTTGCCCATTTTCATTGGTTTTACCTACACCGAACCTTGCCAAGACTCGTAATCCGCACCAACTCTGGCATTTAAATCACCCAATACCAATACACAGTTTTTCTGTGGCACGTATTTCAGGACGGCAGTGAGGTTATGAAAAAAAGCGTCTTTTTCAGCAGGCGTCGCAGAGAGCGTCGGTGCATAAACATTGACCAACGTAATGGTACCAGTAATGCACCTCAGATTTAAAGTCCAAATCCGTTCGCTCCCGCTGCTGCTCGGTTCTGTTGCTTTTAATATGTCGTTTCGCACGGCAAACCCAACTCCATGCAGTCGAGGCTCATCGGAACCTCTTCCTTTCCAAAAGAATGTGTAATCACTTTCTGTTAGCTTACCGGTGTCTGGTAAGCGCGTCTCTTGTAGGGCAGCCACGTCGACATTCAGCCTCTTTAGCTTGTTGTTAGTCACGGCGGACTTTCTAACGCCTCTGATATTCGAGACGTCGTCATGAAATCCTGGAAGCATGGACCGGACGTTCCAGGTTCCAAGTGTTAGAATTGACATTTGTTGTTTGGTATTTCGATTCGCTGGTGCGGAAAAATACAGTCTGCTTGTCGGTTGATTCCTAATCCTCATGAACCCAATGAGGATAGCAGACCGTGGCAAGACGGCACCTCATTACTGGGGGCTGCCCAGCTTGAGGCGGGCGGTAGCCCTCCAATGAGACCTCGAAGTCTCTCCCACCGTCGAAAGCAGCCCCAAGCGCTTAGCTCTACGCCAGTCGAGCCATAGCTTTTAACCGGTATCTGCTGCTTCCCGTGTTATTTTTCGTAGAAGCGGAATGGAGTGTCCTCTCCATTGGTGCGTTGTGATGTACGCCAGGGCAGTTCAATATGGAGAACTAGCTGTTGCCCATGCAGCAAGTGCTCTCTCTGCACGGCACCACTGGAACCAAAGGAACAGCTAGGCTGATACGTTTGGACAACGATGCCGTCGCAGGAGCTGGCAGGACGAAGTTGAATAAACTTCGGACTGCCTAACGGGACTCCGGCTCCGGATTTTTCCTCGAGGTTGACTCCTCAAGCCTTTTCCATGAATGGATGTAGCCACAAGGCAGTGGAGGTTTGATATAGGGTTTTCCTTCCCCTAGGTGGGCCGCCTTCATGGACTAACGAGCTCCACCTGCCCGAAGCATGCTGGTTTTGAGGCGCCAGTCAGACGCCTTCGCCCTTTCTCCTGTCAGTAGAAGCAGTTCCGCCGGGTCACACAGGACCACGCGTGCAGGCCAGGAGCTGGACTTGGTTGTCAGAGGCTATATGAGACGCGGACCATTGGAGCATTTTTGGAATTTGGAGCTTATCCCCAAAACCGCCCCGGCCGTGACAACCTTGGAACCTGGGTACGTTCTGTGATTATAGTCAACACGGTCTGCCTACTTGTTGAAAACTTGACGGCTTTAAAGGTTGGTTCGCTGGTGACGACCATCATATGTCCATAACCTACATATGTCCTCCTCGACCTTCATATGTCCTCGAGACGACCTTCATATGTCCTCGAAAGTGTCTATGTGCACAAACGTTGGCCCATTATGATTGGTTGAACATCGAGCATCGCTGTGTTTATATTGTGACAAAGAGAATTCGGTTTGCCACGTGCCATTACGTACCGTTTCGTCGGGACAAAATTCTTTCTAAGAGGTAGACCATGTTCAGTAATAAAGCGGTCGAGTATTTATCAGCAACAGACAATCTCAGTAAATTCAATTACGGGGGGTTTCAGCTTTGATCCTCAAATGTTAACTTAGAATGCGGCATTCTATATCTAGATATTATTAACGCTGTGTTGCTGTTGTATTGCTTTGCAATATATGTTAGTTTAAGAGTAACCTGTAGCGTTATATACCGAGTGCACGCGGTATCTCTAAACGAAGATCAAATCTTGACACTCCATGTATAATGCGTGCACCAAAGTATGCAATCAAAATATATGAAAATGATCTGCATCACAATAATTAGCAGTTTATTCTTCTTTGAAATCGTGAATTCATAATGCAAAGAAATTTGAGTGCAATCGGTTAGAGCAGATTTTCGGTAACGTTCCACTTGGCAAAAGTAGAACAATCGAATATTGTCTACAAGATTACGTGTAGAGATTGCGAGAAGAACTACATCAAACATACGGACGGCAAGCTAAACACAAAACTACATGAAAACCGGTTAGCCGTGCGCAAGTTGATCAATTCGGGCACCATATCGATTTGGATAAAGCGAAGATTTTA
>JACCGJ010018078.1:0-19948 GCA_013407085.1 Atriophallophorus winterbourni
TTTTAAAGCTAATTTGGACAAATACTTGAGAGACAACCCAAACTTTGATACGATTTACACTACATGAGTTTCCCTGTTCTTCGTCTTTTCTATTGTATATAACTCATAACTCCATTCTATGGTTATTGCTTAGATAAATGCTTTTTAGACGATTACAAATTTGAATCACTTTGAATCACATTGAACCAAATTAAATGAGTTGCTTCACAGTCTAACTTTGTTAAACAAAGTTGAACCTTGAATGCATCGTTCTATTTGTTTGTTACAAGCGAATGTGATTTTTACAAGCAGATTTATGGAGTAAATCTATAAAATGAATCTCAATGGAACGACCGTTTCTCTGGTCATTAGAGCTACGCACGTAAACTTCATCATCACCTTAGTTCTTGCATCTTGAGGGAATGAGGTTGATATGAGTCGGCTATGAAACACTTGGTCCATTGTTAGTTCTACGGCCAATTTGCAAAAGAATATATTCTAATTTCCCTTTCAGAACCAGAAAATGAGAATTTTCAGACAATTTTCATTCAAATGTTTGGGAAGTCTCAACTGAACATTGAACAATGGGTTAGTTACAACTTCCAATTTAAAATGGGTCCTTTACGTGCATTTCCATCAAACACACATACACCACACACTGGTTTCATGCTGTTTGCACTCATCAAGTAGGATTCACAGGCGCTTGTCTTTAATATCAGAAATCAAAGCTCATAGAGACAACACATTTGTGAATCAGTCCAAAAAGGTAGCAGTGTTTAAGTTTGTACTCTTTGCTCAGTATGTAATATCGGTCAGTTGTAAGTTGGTCAGCGCTTGACTAGGAAGTGCCTTATGAGAAACACAAGAGATTTCTGTTTTAAAAACACCCCGTGATCATTTAACTTGGCTAAATACCTATGCTAAAGAAATATAAAACGTAACATCTGAAAACAATATTGAAGTTCAAGTTGTTTCTCACATCCCACGCACTTACACACCCCTACCGGATTCTGACTGTTTTTCTGTCATCAGGTGGAGACAATAAGTTCAGGTTCAGTGAGTCTTGAAACTGTGGTATGGTATACTTGCATGCCACTGTGTAATATCGTTCTTACAATGAACCGAATCACGGAATCACAGCGTGAATCCATGTGAAGAAAACAAAATGCATATCAAAGACCAGTGTATGATGTTGCTCACATTCCCACCATCTACGATCAAGAACCAATCAGTCTTTTGACTGCTTGTTAATCTAGAAAATTTATTCACTCAGGTTAATTCAAGTTGTTTGATGATCTAAAGAGCATCAAGATTAACGATAACCATAGGCTGGTGAAAATGAAAATGTAAGTAAATAAACACAATCTATCCAAATAGATTGAACAGTATATAAGTATTCGGGAAACGAATAATTGAATAAAACTTGTTTAATTCCGTTTTGAAATCACGCAAACTGCTTGAATGAGTAACGGTAGAAGGTAAACTGTTTCAAGTAATACACACAAGGCTGAAAAAATACAGGATCTACGATTTAGCCGGGAATGGGGTAACGCCAGCGTATAGTCATGGGTCCGATAATTCTGCGTATCACTTCGAGCGAAGAGTCCCTGCAAGCGATTGAGATGACCTTGGGCAGTAAGACAGTATTTTCTTCACATTACTATCTTACTGAAAATAGTTCATTATAGATTATATAGAAATACGTTATCACAGACAGGCTGAAATGCTTCAATGATAGCGAAACTCAAGCGCAGTGCTTCTCAGATCGTCGGTCTTGATCAAATTTGTGAATATTTCAAAGGACTTGCTACTCATGAGCATAAAATAGTTTACTATTCGCCCCTACAGAGGGTGACCATTGTCCTTTCAAGGACACGATATACAACGTGCCGTTACGTAAAGTAAAAAGATTTACGAGGTTTCCAGGACAGCTAGAGTACAGTTTGTATATAAATTAATGCTAAGACGTGATTCTCATTCTTTGCTGTTATTATCGTTGGTCAACTTTGGGTGAGTTTCCATATGTCAATATGAGTGAAGTTCAGTGGTTCTCTCTCGTAATATCGCATCACCATTCATATTTACAGAATAACCAAATGCAATTCCTACTAAGTCGGGGTTTGATAACACAAATTCTCCTCGCTTGCGCCTTTGCACAAAGACGCAAATGGTAGTCTCTAGATATTTGCGTGGCGTTAAGGAGAGTTTGGGAAAGGGCTTGTGGTATAACCTGTATCCAAAGTCTACTCTAACTCCTAGGTTCTACGGCCTGCCTAAAATACATAAAGATGGCATTCCTGTAAGACCTATCGTCGATGGTATCGGATCACCTGCACACGAGTTAGCTAGACATTTGGCTTATTTGTTGAAACCTTTAGTCGGCAATACAGCCTCGTTCGTCAAGAACGCATATGACTTTGCAGCACGCTTAAAGTCAGTAACAATTGATGACGACGAAATAATGGTTAGCTTTGATGTTAGCGCTTTGTTCACCAACGTCGATACAACAAGTGCGTTAGAACTAGCTAGACAGGCCTTGGAATCTGATGTCAGTTTGTCAGATCGCACAAACTTGAGCGTCCAGCAAATTATCAACGGCGTATCGATCTGCCTAAACATGCACCACTTCATATTTAATGAGCAATTATATAGACAAAAAGAAGGGTTGGCGATGGGTTCACCGATATCTCCAGTACTTGCGAACATGTATATGGAGCATTTCGAGAACAAAGTCCTTAACAATGAAGGGCTTAAGCCAAAATTATGGTGGCGCTATGTTGATGACACATTTGTTATCATCAAGCGAGATCAGTTAGAGGCATTCTTCAACTATTTAAATGAAAAAGACCCACGTATTACGGTCACAAAGGAAGTTGAGTCTTGCTCAGGCAATCTTCCATTTTTGGACTGTTTAGCACAAAAAGTAGACGGGAAAATAAAAACTTCTGTCTACCGGAAACCTATCGATACAGATGCTGTACTACGATACTCTTCCGCTCATCCAAGGCAAGTCTTTAGCTCCATATCTTGTTCCATTTTCCATAAGATAGAACACCTGTGCAGCGACGAAAGAGACCGTAAACAGGCGCACCGTGAAGCGAGCCAAAGGCTCATTGACCACGGGTATCCAAAAAGTTTTGTAAAACGCCAATTGATGAAGGTAAAATACCCGTCAGAAAAATCGGAGAAAAATTGGCGAGATACAGTTTGTATACCTTACGTAAAATGCACATCTGAAGCGATACGTAGAATCTTGAACCAGGCGGCCATACGCGTGACTTATAAGAAAGGGAAAACTATCCGTTTGGTTCTGATGCACCTCAAGGATAAGACACCTTTATCTAGCGTCACGAACAGCATCTACAAAATCAACTGCAAGGACTGTTCGGGTGTTTACATAGGCAAGACTTCCAGGGAAATTCACACTAGAATCGAAGAACACCGAAAGCGTGTACGGAAACAGCCCCGGGATGCGAGGGAATATCAATCCCTTATTAATGATTCCGCCTTGGCGGAGCACGTTTTAGATACGGGCCACAGCGTCGATCTAGACAATGTGGAAATATTAAGACGCGGTATTAAACCGTATAGCGAACGCCTACATGCGGAGGCGGTCGAAAGTGCGAAGGCAGGTCCACTGGCAGTCAATAAGGTGGATGGGGTAGAAATCTCCACAATCTGGCGCTCGGTACTACTGCGACGGTAAATACTTATCATTCACCTTATACCTACTAGTTAATTAGATTATTGTTTTTCTTCAAAAATAGGTTAACCTTAACCCCATTAGTTATGTACTTTTACCTATGTGGGCAGCTGTGTCAACTGACCTTGACCGTGTTCACATGTATCGGATTGATTTGGATACACACGGTGAGGAAAATGGACCACTGATCCTGGTCATTCCCACGAGACGTGACACACCGTAGGCGTACTATAGGCTGTTTAGCGGTAAGGTCAAATAAGTGGTGGTGGGTTGACCGCTACTTAATCATGTTCCCTGTCCTTACTATCACCCTTGTTCTGACGAAGCTTCTGTGTCAGAAGTGAAACGTTACCCAAAAACTATTCTAACCGATTCCACTCAAATTTCTTTGCATTATGAATACACGATCGGTCCCAAACTTATTCCAATCGATTGCTTAATCCGGTGATAATCTTCGGTAGTTGATCGCACGATGTTGAAAGTATGACCAGTCGACGGCGAAGAATAAGATCCTTGCGATGACGTTATTCCCTTTGAGGACTTGAAGAGTATTAACAGAGTTGCACGCGTAGATCCAATATGGGAAAATCACGATAAATCCCAATTTGCTCGTATTATCGAATAAGAACAGTATATCCTGATAATCAGGAGCTCAAAATAATGCGACCGCACGGCACTGAATCTAATCACGTGATCAGTACACTCAAATTGGAAGTTCGCGAAACTGAAATATAATCGCGTTGTTGCCAATGCTCAAATGCATGACGTTTATAAATTTACTTACTTTTACCATTTTTGTGTAAATGTGGTTGAGTAAATAAAATTACAAGTGATTAAATGCATGATTCGACAGCAAGGTATTCAAGGTTACACAGGCGTCTGAACCGCAATGTAATGTAACTTGACATAATGAAATCGATGCTGGAATTCTTTAAATACATTTCCAGATTGGTTGCCACTATAGCCGTTTGAAAACATTTTAACTCGTTTCGCTATTCTTTATAATATTTAGACCGAATATTTAACTTGTCTTGATGTTGCGATTCGGATAAATAACACTGTATTAAAGAAGACGATTTTTTTGTTGTCACTTTAACAATATTCCGGCAATTCTGTTCCAAGAATTGCCAATATTTTGATCTTGGATGATAGATTAAAATGTGTACGTCGTACAAAACAAATGTGATTGATCGTAAAAAGCAGACAACGTAAATGACTGGACGTTATTCTTGAAGTGATTCATGCAGCGCTGTGAAAACATGCACTCTGTTGATGTAGGTCATCTCGACCTACCTGGTACATGACCTGGATTGAATATTTTATGTACCCGATCGATATATGTACATGATTCAGTCGAGCAAACACGGTAGAAATAACGATTGATTTAACAACAGAAACGTTTCTGTTTAAAACATGTATTAGTGCTTCGCATTAGGACTAAAATATATGTGTGTATATGTGCACGCAAAATATTAATTTTGTTCACTCCTGCGTTTATTCTTGTTTTATATTGTAGGGTGTTTAAATGATTTATTGAGAATTCACATATCGAATATATCTTCTTGTCTTTGCGTATTCGCGATGCGCAAATTTTCGAATGATTAAATATACATGCGATTATTCCTTATTGGGCCGACTATCACATAACTTGGTTCAACCATTACGGATAACCTCTCGCAAGAAACGGAGAATGATAAGTGGATTGCCAGACCAGTTGTTATTTCGTCCCGATTAAACTCTCGTGTTTAGGGTAACCGCAAGCTGACTGTAAAGTCAAAGATGACGGTATATAGCGTGTGCGTACTAAATGCTTTACTATACGGCAGTGAAACCTGGACCATTCACGCAAGACTCGAACGGAAGCTGAATGCTTTCCATCTACGAAGCATCCGTCGTATCTTGAACATATCGTGCATGGAGAGATTGACTAATGCAAAAGTGCTATCAAAAGCAGGTCTACAGAGCCCATTCATCTTACTACGACACCGCTGCCTGCTGTGGCATGGCCATGTCTACAAAATGCGAAATGGTCGTATACCGAAAGATCAACTCTATGGTAAGTTGCAAATGAAAAGATGACCATTGGGCAGACCGCACTGGCGGTACAATGTTTGAGTGTAATGTCTTCTAACATATCGCATGAAGAATATGTTATTTCATCCGTATGAGATTAATAAAATTAGATGAGATGAGATTAATAAAATGCGTTGAAAAATACAAGAAAATTCTCACAAAAAGCAGAACGCTCAGTTATTACAGTGCACTTATTACCAGATGGATTTTGTTTAATAATGCAGCTTATGCTATCTAAAGATTCTGAAGTTCTAGCGTTGAATAACTTAGATAATGCTTTGTGTTTTTCACGAGAGTTGAGGGCTGTACATCCATGGGAAATCTTCTGTTGTTCAAGGTTCTTTCTAGTGTGTCAGTTAGTTCGTACGCACGCAGAAGAGAATATATATCATGCATATTACGAGCACACGATGTTAAGTAAGAAATATGATTTTCTTTCTTTTGAGATTTACTCTGTCTAGGATGTCTACCATGGATAATAGTGGATTTCTGTAGTTACTCCGCTATTTTGTTAAGAAACAATCCTGAGATTACGTTAAAATTATCAAGATTTAAGATTCAAAATTCAAGAATTTATGGTCACAAAAGAACATAGCTTCACAATTACCATATCATAGTAAATATTCGTTTAATAAGAGGTATAAAAAATAATTATACGATGTCACTGGAGTCAAGTAATATGCTTACCCTGAGTCAATACACAGGCATCGTCAAATCGTTATGTAACAAATAAGTGTCCAAGTTTCGAATAAATAAATTAATGTGTTGCTCACATCCTCATACCTTACACTCCACTACCAGATTCTGGCTGTTTACCGTTGTCAGGTGGAGGCAGTAAGATCAGGTTCAGTGAGACTTGAAACATTGGTAAAGTGGTAAAAAAGTTATACTTGTATGCCACTGTTATATAGAGTTCGTAAAAGTAACCACGATGTTCAGACACGGATTCACAAAGTGATTCTTGGTCAAGCAATCAAGGCGCTTATGGATGACCAAAGTAATGTGTTGCTCACATCTCCATCCCTTACACTCCAATACCGGTTTCTGGCACTTTGCCGTCGTCAGGTGGAGGCAGTTAGATCAGCTTCTGTAAGCCTTGAAACAGTGGTAAAGTGGTAAACAAATTTATACTTGTATGCCACTGTTATATAGGATTCGTACAAGGAACCAAGATGTTCAGACACGGATTCACAAAGTGATTCTTGGTCAAGCAATCAAGGCGCTTATGGATGACCAAGGTTATAGGTTGCTCACATCCCCATCCCTTACACTCCACTACCGGTTTCTGGCTGTTTGCCGTCGTCAGGTGGAGACAGTAAGATCAGGTTCAGTGTTGATAGTGAGATATTTAGAGTTAAGACAAGGTCTAGGATATGTTCTTACGCGTTGGTGTATCAACAGTGTATACCCTATAAGATTGATGGTATTCAAAAACGAAATATGAATTATATCGGTACTTTCTATACAACAAAGTGTAGGTATGTTAACACCTGCAATCAATTTTTAGCGAAAAGGTTGAAAGAGGCTTTCATGAAGCAATCGAGCAAGCGTTGAAGTGATCATGAAGTCGTAGCCGATGGGTGGTCAATGCATCCAAGTAAGAGATCAACAGCTGGTAGTGCCAGCAAAATGGAATATTCGATATGGTCGAAGACAAATGTAATGATGGTGTTTGCCTGAATGTCAGATTCAAAATAAACAAGGCATCCGCTCCATGTTTTGAAAAGCATTCTCCCTCCTAAACATTCGAGAGTTTGGAATCAACAGTTCAGAATCTGATTTTTCCTGTTATGTCCACGATTCAGTTATTATAATAGCATCAGCGGGGTTAGAAAGAAGATATGAACGTTAA
Source organism: Atriophallophorus winterbourni (assembly GCA_013407085.1). Lineage (NCBI taxonomy): Eukaryota > Metazoa > Platyhelminthes > Trematoda > Plagiorchiida > Microphallidae > Atriophallophorus > Atriophallophorus winterbourni. The sequence continues at coordinate 7,608 of JACCGJ010018078.1, forward strand.
GCTAATAGCTTGTTAGTTAAGGATCGAAAGTAATTATGATTGATTCGAAAAGATTAGAGGCTGTGAGCCAAGAATGGACGCACCACCGCGATTTCCCCAAGTCATTTGATATGTCAAACTAACTATCAAACGGATTTTGCTCTCATTGCAAAGAGTGCATTAAGCTACAAATTGCGATACCTTCTTTCGTGTTCTATGTTATGTGATTGACGAGTTAACGCCGATTATTTCTCCAATGCCGACATCAAACGATGCCATCGAACACAGTCAAATCAATCAGCAGACAAAACACCCATTATCGATCAACCGGCAAGCCTTATGCAACCCAAAAACATGTGCGAACGTGTCACGATGTCCAATGCCCAGTCAAAGAAAACAAAATCTATCCAGCTGTGACTGAATAAAGTATTAATGCGAAGGCGACATTGAATCCTTGTAACTACTACATCGAAGGTTTAGATCCGGTAAGCGTTGATACTGTTTCAGTTAAATGAACTTTCTGCGGGATCCACCAACACGCCTCATGTGATGGGAATTTGACTGTGTGAGGCTAGTGAACGATGAGAAACGTCCATCGGTTTTTATGTTTATAATAGCTGCAGACATTCCAAAGACGTCCGCCACAACAGTAGATAAATGACTGTATGTAAAGAGGCTAATGAAATGGAAAGTAGTCTGTCACGCCTGGGAAACCAGTTTGCCGAAATGAGAAATTCAATGGAGCAATTGATCAAACCAACAAATATGATTCAAAACGATCAAATTCATATTTAGATAACACCAGTGTTCGTAAATATTCCAAAATATTGCTACAAAACACCAAAGAGCAGGTAGTTTTGTGTTTTACAACATTCCGAGATTACTCTGCCAATGATCACTGATGACGACTCACAACTTCAAGACACATTGTTGTGTTCGCTGAATGTAAAAGCAGGGGGAAAAAGCATCGTGGGTGTGATTTACCATATGCCCTCAGCCGACGAATGATAAAATTCAACATTACTTGCAAATATACGCTTAGTGGCTACCAGATACCGGAGTAGATTTCTTCTGATCGGAGACGTCAATCTGCTGAACATTAAGGGAAATTCATTTCATCCAAAAAACTCATTAAATGCTGTTTATCAACGGTTGCTGGAAGAAATTCAACTCTACAACTATATTTTCAACAATACCGGATTTTGTGGTACTGATACACCGTCTCTCTTAGACTTGATACTGATAAATTGAGAGCAAGTGTTTGAAAGTCTCACTTTTGAATCTACAATAGAAATCAGCGACCACTTAGTTATTTTCATATATTATATTTGCTAAGCAATCAGAAACATTTACATCCACAAGGTGATTAGAAAAGTTGACATTTCACAACTTAAGAAATTAAGTAAAAAATTGTTGTACATCTCAAATTGAATTATTATAACCATATACTCAACAAAATGGATTCAAACCCCAAATTTCTCTATCAGATCATAGATAACCAGTCTAAAGTGAAACCAGGGGTTGCCGCTATAATGACACGTGATTGAACAACGACCACAGCATCGAAATCTGCAGAAGGTCTAGCACATTTCTTCTCCACTGAGTTCAGCCTACAAAGCACCGTTAACTTAGCACCCGAAATCGTTTTATAAACAACTAACTGTTACCTCGGACAATGTCTTCCGAACATTGCTAGATCTCAAAGGGAAAAACTCTCCGGGAGCCTAACAAATTTATCCGCTGATTCTAAAAAACTGTCCCTATTATTCGTGTACGCCCCACATCTAATTGTTTATCCCATCTTGAACTCAAAATTTAGTTCTCTGTAATTAAAAGAATGGCTTCATTTGTAGCATCCACCAAGGGGTGACACCGTTCCAACGTATCGAACTATCGACCTGTAGCACTACTACCGGAGCGCCTCGTAGCAAACACCGTCACAAAACATCCGGAACACAATTGCTTGCTCGCAGTCGAACAACACGGCTTCGGAAAAACCATCTTGCCTTTCGAACCTTCTGCTCGCAATCGATGACTGAGCGCAAGCTGTAGACAAAGGTCTCACCATACACGATTGTTATCTTGATATGCATAAACATTCGATGTTGTCAACCACAGTCGGTTTCTACTAAAATGGAGCAATGCGGCATCAAGGGTTCATTACTAGCCTTGTTGGAGGATTATCTCTACGACCGTGTCATTCGAGTAAGTGTTGATGGTGCTTTGTCACGATCTATTGCAGTAACGAGTGTATGCAATTGCTTGAACCAATTATTTTTCGATCTATGTAATCGACTTACCTAAACGTGTTTGCTGTAAAATGTTTTTATTTGCGGATGACATCAAGCTGTGGACGAAAGAACGCACAGCTGAGGATTCCAGACAGCTTCAGCTGGAACTCGATGCCTTACAAGACTGGTCAGTTAGAAATGAACTACCTTTCAATGTCAGACAATGCAAGGTATTGACCGTTTGTAGACATTCCGAGTTCTATCACAACCTCGGTTTCCATTTTCTTGAAAAGCACTGACAATTTGAAGGACTTGAGTGTGTGGATGAACCCTTGTATCGAAGTAAACTATACATCTTGACCCCATCCAACAAACTGAAAACAGTTTCTGCCCTAAGGAGTTTCACCTGATTCCTGACTAACTATGTTATTCATAATTTCTAGATTATTCAGTGGTTTTTATAAAGCTATATCATCTGTAGACCATGAATTGAGTTAAATTGAATTCTAGTTATTGGATGAAGTTCTATTTAATTACACTCCCAGTTTTTTGATAATAATGACAATACGATTAATTCATTTGTATTTAAAAAACATCCAGCGAATGCAGCGTTAAAAATATGTTTGCAAAAGCTCAGCATGTGAAAGCGCGACATTGAACATTTAAACCTTTAACTCAAGTTCAAAATCTTTTTCGTGTAATTTTTCCTTCTTGTATTTTCCTTGAATTTTAAGAACGCGAATTAAAATTTGTTTCATGAATAATACGCCAACCACCGCCGCAGCAATTATCAACAACAAGGCGAAAACGAGGCCAAACATTGCAACTGAACTCAATTTCTTTTGTTTGACAAACTCCAGATGAAAAGCATTCGATGTGAGCAACGGGAACGGTTCCATTGCTAATTGAACTTGAATCGTGTAGTTTGTTTCTGTAAGGAAATTGTCAGATAATATTAGAAGTAATGAGATGTGGTGTAATCCACGATCATCAGGACAGTTGTCTTCGGTTTTTAATGCTCTCTCTCAAAAGTTTAATCAAGTTGGGCAAGTGAAAAAGATATTGATATTCAATTAAAAACATGTTTAAATGTCCCGTAAACACCAGGACCGGGGATTGCATTTCGAAAATATGATTTTTTTTAAAGAAAGTTAATGCTTAACCACTAAAATCATGTCCTCTCGGTGGTCTTTCAAACATTTTCGCTAAAAGACTTTGTCAATATTCTTTAACGTTGATTTACACTCTCAAATTATCGAGTATAAATGTTTAACAATACGAAGCATTCACAATCCCACATAATGACAAATTTCATAACGAGTAGAGTTTTGCAAGTGTATAGCAAACAAATGATGATTATTTGATCAATTAAGTTAAATTGTGTTTAAAATATCATCATGCATGGAGAGTTAAGTATTCCAGAAAGAAGTTTGAAAGATACGTGAAAAACGGCGCCTACAATCAATACATCAACTTGTTATGTACAATGGTACGATGTGACCCCATGTCAGTTTCTAACTACACATGCATTAAGTGTCTTCGAGTGTGTACAGCAGTAGAAACAATTTTATAAATGAAAATGGGATGGTGCCGTATTACTTTGATTCTGTGCTGATATCTCAGCACTCTTCGTATATCCGAATTAAACACACGCGTTAATGTTATCGCCAAAACATTTAGGTATTAAATCAATTCAAACTATTCGGACACTACTGATAAGAGATAATTTTCCGTAGTACTATAGCAATGTTATCCTAAACATTCTGATCAGTGCAGCGAAAAACAGGTGTTGAAAAACATTAACTTTAGCCTAGTGACAGAAGGTATTTTGTGTTCATTGATGTTCAACCCACTGATGATAGAGTAATACACTAATTAGGGATAGACCAACCTTTCAACTCAGCCTCAACGGTGACACAACGTTGTTCGCAGTCAAATTGTCTCGAATGCATTCTTTCTTCCTCAATTGGTTTATAAAGCAAAGTGTACGCAGCTGGACAGAGGGCAGTCTCCCCACTATCTCGCTCGGTTTTTCGAATCTGTTTGTTTAAATTGACAAGTTTTACATTTGTGAGACACACAATAAAGCTCAACTTGTCCTCGTTATTTTGCTCAACCGTGAATGCGATGTGTTCTGAACCTGAAACAAGAAACGTTTGAAAAAGAATGGTCATTCGTATGCATTTACTCATGATATGTTAAATGTTCTTTTGTGAATAAATGTACCTTGAACGTTTAACAAAAAGTTTCGTTTTCGTGTGCATGGAACGATTAATATTATACTTATAAGTGTTGTATCTCTTAGGTTGGTATTATTGCTCTCATGATCGAAACATTGTAATTTGACTAATGTTCAAGATAATAGTGAATAGATAGTGTAATCACCTGCCGATATTTCCAAAAAATATTCAGAACCGACGACATTAGATTCCGCATCCAAACACGAAAATTGATACACGTTCCCATAGTGGTTTCGATCGATGATTAATGATGTTGAACTGCGCTGACCGTCGACTTCGTGTCCATCGTTGTTGCGTGTTCTGGAATAGGATGCATACAATTTATCCCAAATAAATGGTTTTCAGCGTTGTTTTACCAATTTAAAATGAATAAAAAGCCATATTCATAAGAGTAAAGATGCTACCAATAATTACAAGAACCAAAATACCACAGGCTTAGTTTGTTGGATAAATTAATGAAACCAAACTCTCCACGACGTTAATAAAACAATTGAATTCATAAATCACACTGATTTGTGAAAATAAATCGTCAGTACGAGACTAAGATTAAGCGTGCGGGATGCACACCGAGCTCACGTAGACCAATTTTCGGACAGTTCCCGCAAAATTCATTGAAAAAAGTATTCAATAAATACGTACACCCAGACAAAGATTTTTCAGAGCAAGCTTGAACACCGATGTAGTAAACATTTTTTTGATACTCGACAAAAATGTTCATTAGGCACAACGTTGGTTACTAAGTTTGATAATCTACCCATTGAGTAGCAACTATATCCACCTAGATCAAGCGATCTCGAACACAGGTTCATTTAATTTACACAATTAACTACTAAACACGTGTCCCAGACTTTTAAAGGACAGTGTAAATCTGGCCGTTTAAGCAGTACACCGCGGTGAAAATGGTCGTCTTAATAATTATTCACAAGGTATATGGTAGTTACAACGTCATCTAGTTTGTGAAGGTGATTAAAAATCGCTTTCTACGAATATTTATAGGAATTTATTTTCTGGTTCCTTCGCGCTAATAATGAACGCCCTTATACAACCGTTTATACATTGTGCAAAACACCAGGGCTCCCAAAAGATCTTTTGCTTCTAGACAATTTTTATAGGTGAGCTTTCAATTCTGTCTTTACCTAGAGTGACTCAGGTGCGTTTTTGCAAATCATAATGTGAAATGATCTTCGAGATGTATGAAAGCACAAGCCTGATCCAGGCAAAATGCCGTACAGTCAGAGACTGCACATGGGCTAACATACAGTCAGGTTGCCCAGGCTTAGACAGATTATGACCAATGGTCAAGGCATATATATATATATATATATATATATATATATCAGTTAAATTCTTTACTGTCACAGTTTGTGTTTAAATATAGTTAAACATTCTTTAGTTTATTGTAATTAGTTGAAACAATGCCAAGATGTCAACTGGGAGTGTGATTTTATGAAATGAAATGGTTTTTAAATGCACAGATGATGATTATCGTATTTCTATTCAATGCATTCATTGTTCAGAAGCTCATTCTTAGTTCAACGTTGTATTGACTTTGTTTCCTTTGCGACGTTATATAACTTACAATGTCGGGTGTACGCCTCTCCTATTCTTCATTTTTGCACAATGAATTTTCAGTTCACCCTCGTGGAATGCATAGGCAGTGAGGATTCCATCTATTTCTGCTGATATCAAGCGACCCCATCCACGGTTTTCTTCGAAATGAAAAAATATTTGTGGACCCTCCTGGTCGAAAAGATATAGCACAATGTCTTTTGATGCATCCTCCAAATCGGTTTCTGATAAGCATTCGTATTCTCCGGAATCTTTAATATTCCCATACTGTTTGGAAGTAAAAATGTATATCAAATATTGTAGAAGCATTACGGAAGAAAAACGTTGAAATTTTACGCTAAGATGCAAACTGTAATTTCTGAAACGTTTTGAAAATTTTAACTCACACGTAAGAGATATTAACTCTATTTTTATTCACATGCAAATGTTTTCTCATTACTATCTAACTGAAATTCATTTTTTTTTCTTTCCGAAATTATTTTTTTCTAAATTTCAAGTGGAAAATTATATTTGTACAAAGCCGCAACATATAATCCTTTCTCGTTTGTTAGTTATAGTCTTTATTATGCCAAGTAAACTAGTACGACCATTTAAGAAAGTAAGAAATAAATATCATAATAGCGTGGTGCTAACATCCCCTTCATTTACACATCACCACACTTTTCTTGCTGTCTTCGTCAAATGAAGACCGCGAGTCCAAATAATGAGTTATATGACGAAGCATTACATAATTAATGTTATACACTATGCACAATTTGTATATTTTTAAGGGTTATCACTGTTCCATATCAAAATTAAGAAAAATGAATAAGTGTATGTCACGTTTTACGAATATCTTTGATTTTCTACATTTCTAAATTTGTCCCATGAATCGAGGATGAATTTCGGTCAAATTAGTATATGAACACAAAAACATCGATCATGGTTTCTTGAGAAATGATTGTTTATATAATCATGGGGTTTGCTCTAAATTTAAATGAAGAAAACCATAGAATGCCAATACGTTTTGCATTTCTACTTTTAAACTTTTTTAGAATTTATTACTAATAATTAAAAAATATATTACTTACTATCTGAATGGTTTGGCCTTGGCGCTCGGTATTATGTAGAATCGATTTTTTGCTTGGTAACGGTTCACCAGTCTCTTTGCATACCAACGTTGTGGGATCCTCCGCGATCGCAACTTCGTCGAGACTTGCATTAGTGAGAACGAAAGGCCTCGGTACTAAAGTTTTGATATACGCATTTTGAATGGCCCAACCGTTTTCGTTTGAATAGTTGCATTGCACCATTGCGGAATATCCCATATTTAAGTTGCCCACCAAGAGTGTCTATCCCAAAAATTGTTGAATATGTGTCGTGGGTTTTGAAAAAATGAATGAATATATATGTATTATATTTCAAGTAATATTGTATTTTTCGCTTATATTGCATGGTGTATATGCTCATCTAAGAAATAAGCATATGAGAACGTTTAATTCTGATTATAAAAATATGGTAATTCGAGTAAAATAACATAGCATGATTTAAAAGAAAAACAATTTTTTCAAACATTCAATCACCCGCATATGCAGTAGGTTGTTCTAAGAACTTTGTATCCAACTTCCGTGTAAGTGTGGCCATGAAGTTCTTCGCAAAGTTTCATTCGATCAACTTAATCTTAATGAGCCTACTCGGTGACTTTAAAGTAGAATACAATGATTAAATGACCATTGTAGATAACACATTCATTTGAAACTAAGAATCCGATCAGATTAAAATATAACAATTAAAAATGTGCCAACTAAATATTAAACAGAGAAAACAATAAACATGTGTTGATTATGTATACCTTATAATAGACCTCTTTTACGAGTGGTCACATTATCAAGCCAACCATGATTCATTGGAGCAAGCCTATATTATTCTAAGGCAAGCAGGGCATTTCGTAATTTGGTTCACGACTGGTGTCAGAATGGACTATCTCTGTCATTCAAATGTAGAGCCACACTTTAAGGTGTATTATTCTGTTTGCGAAAGTTCGACCATGCGTGAATAGCACATTAAGCTTCTCGCAGTTTTTGAAAAGCGATATCACCGAAGGAAGTTTGGTGAGTTAGCATTCGCAATGATGCTCATAAAAAAGTACTTTTAGTTAATGTAGAGAAGCATATCAACACGAATATGTTACGCTGGTTAGGATAGGTTTTACGGATTCCGTACCACCGACTTCCGAAACGGATTGTTTTTGAGACGCCACATCCCGATTGTCATCAATCTCCTGTTGGCCAAACGGTCACATCTCACGATCAGCTTGAAACCCTTAATAATATCCTCGTCAACCCGCATTTCGTTTCTTATGCTAAGATTCGTGAGAGCAGATGTCGCAGTGAATAATTATTCTCCAGAGTATGTCCAGAAACAGTGTTTTGTTGCAATCTAACATTGAGCATTTGCTTAAACATGTATGTTGTTATTACGCATGTCAGTAAAAGTCGCAAGAACACCGTTATGTTAATATTACTATCCTCGTTCACGAAAGTTCAATCGAAGCTTGAATTTCAAGGTTCGAATAATAAAACTAAATCTACACAATTTTGCACAACAACAGGTACATAGCGACCAACTATTGGCAATCAAAATCTTGCATCCAGAAATACATCCTCTACAAAAGGTTTCGAAATAACAATGACCATAATAAAAACGAAAACATTTAAATGGATTTAACCATTCTGCATTTTCGATTGCATATACATATAGCATACATACATACATTGCAAACATTGCATACTTACACATATACACACCATCATGTGCTCGGAATCTGTTGAGGTTTTCGCTCCTAAACTCGATGAATATATGACGACTGGCCCTAATGTTATTTGGAAGATTATATATTTTTACTTGATATGCCTTATCATCCTATAGGTATTGTTCAGCTTTCTGTTTTTGCACAATGAATTATTGTGTTTCAATTTATGTGTTCGAAAGCGTTGGTCCTACGTTTTGAGTGGTTTGTGCACAATTTTCTATAAAATCCCTGTCTATCTAAGTCCTACCCGTCCGGATCTCTTTAGATTTCATGAAGCTGATACTGATGGTGTGAGAAATGTTTAGGTTTCATTAGACTGGGCAGCCCCAGTCGATGATGTGCCATTTAGCAACAGTGTACTTTCATCATTAGGTGCATGGGGTTTAGGAATCAACCGATCAGCATACTGCATTATTCCGCACCGGCGAAACGAATTACTATACAGCAAAGGTCAGTTCTGACACTGTGAACTTTGAGTGTTGATGCTTTCAGGATTTGATGACAAGATCTCGAATATCAGAGGCGTAAGAAAAGCAGCTGTGATTAGCATTGAGCTAGAAAGGCTGAATGTGTACGTGGTTTTACTGCAATGAATGAGATTACAAGACACTGGTATACTAACAAATCGTGATTAAACATTTTTCTGAAAGGAAAGGGTTCTGATGTGCCTGAAGTTGGATTTTCTGTGCGAAACAGCCGAGTAAAAGCTGCAAAACCGAGCAGCTACCGGAGCGAACGGATTTGGACTCTAAATACGAAATGCATTACTGGTACTATTACGTTGCTCGACGTTTGTGCACCGACGCTCTGTGCGACGCCTGCTGAAAGAGACGCTTTTTATCATAACCTCACAATAGTCCTCTAAAACGTGCTACAAATAAAAGGTGTAGTGGTATTGGGTGATTTTCATTCCAGAGTTGGTGCAGATTTCGGGTCTTGGCAATGTGCCGCGATTTAAGTAAACGTAGCTCTTGACCCCTCAATTGGAGGCAATGTGTAATATGTTATCCACCAGCTGGGGAGGAGACGATACAGCTTTCTACTGTTGTACGCAGATCTCGCCGCAAGGGTGCAAATGACCCCAACGTCTGAGTTCTGCCTATCGTTGCAAGCGCTACAAGATAGATTGTTCCTCCAGAATCGGAATGTTTGTTCATTCGAGAGTTTATAGAACATGTAAATTCATGCGATTGTGATGTATGTTGAAGAACGACATCGACCGAAGTAGGGCCAGAACAATGTAAAACCTAAACTCGTGAACCAGCATAATAATGATATATAAATATCATTTGAAATTAAATATGAATTGCTTGTACTATTTAAATATTTACTACAGCATAATGATAAAAACAAATTTGAAGATAATTAAATAAATGGTGAATGTTAAACGAAATTAATATATTGGTAATCATCACTCACATTATCCTTCGTTAGTTGTAAATTTTCATCGTTCATAGAAAGCTTTTCACCGTTTTTTAGCCAGCTAACGGTGCCTGTAGGGACGGTTCGTACTTCATCGATGTAACAATAAACCGATGCCTTATGATCCATAAGAACTTCAGTATTCGACGGAATTGTAAGAATTGCTGGCTTGCCTGCATTACGGTAAAACGATATTTAGGCAAACTGCTAATCTATTTGAAAGATAAATAACTCCCGATTGCATTTAACATTCTGTATTGGTATCAATGTGGTTGAAAATTGAACACAAACAACAGGTCTGAAAATATCCGATCACCGTTATTCGACTAAATTGAACAGTTTTTATAAATATAATCCACAACTTTGAATAGAAAACATAATCATAGTTTTTGTGCAGCCGATATGGAATGATATTTGCAGAAATACGCTTACTAAAATACGCCAGAATGTTTTAGATAATAACTGCACGTCTTCGAAGTAGCGTATTACTATTGTGTACTAAGCTTTGAGTCAGAATTTGAAGCTACGAAAGAGCATCACCATACCATAACCACCGAGTTAGCGAGTACTATTAACCACTAAGAAGGATTGGCATAGAATTCTAGTCTAGATTTGGAATGTTTCGTTATTCAACGCTTGCGAGTGGCGTTTGACCTCAAAAATGTAATAAGCCAAGGTATTGAAAACAAATTATCGCTGAGGCGGTTGAAATAAAAAGTTTTCGTTAGAATGTTTTCACCTATATTTCTGGATTAAAATTCCCACAATATGCAGCCCACGAACATTTAGACACATGAAACATTGTGCGTGCACTGATTAGCCATACAGGTAAATACGCCACCCGACTTTGATGAAAACCATCTACAATCCATATCATTATTATTTTTTTACAAAATGAGATTGAGTGCGTCACTTGAATTTTTAATAGCTAGTCTATCTTAACAAGCTCAGTGCATATAATGGTTTCGGAACTATCTAAAAATATTTGCATTTGTCTTGCTTAATCCCATATCCGCCTTATTCCTTTTCATGAAAATATTTTGGTCTAAAACGCTTCTATGTCAAAACTCGATAGTCTGAAATAAACATATTGTTCAAACTTGAAAGCGATTTAATTTTTCGATGAATTTTGCAATGTGTCGTTTTTGATCATCGTACAGTTATCTATCGAAGCGCATTGCGAAAATAACATTTGTGTTTTGAAAGTAATATTTTGCTTAAAAACTATTTAAAATTAATTGGATGCAAAGTAAAATAACATTTGACAACTCACTTTGTACATTTAAAATGTAATAGTCTGAATTTTTCTGTAGTTTACCGAGTGGGTGCGGTGATTCACATCTATATGATCCAGCATGCTGTGGTTGGATGTTGCTGATATGCAAAGCAGCTCCTTTTTGTTCTAAAGTTATTCCGGGCAATCGAGCCTGAAGTTAGAAGAAAAATCTCACATCTATTGTCCGAAATACATTTTGTGATTAGCAGAATTACCGTCGAAAACGTTTGTGCTAAATTCAATGCTAGCGGATACAGTAGCATAGCCTTAATGTAATAGAGCTGATTTAATCGCACGAATGAATTTTTATAAGATAATCCATTAAATTCTCTGTTTCACAACAATGACATGTTTATCATTTATTCTAATTTCTAACCAAATTCTGTTTATTAATATTGTTTAAGATGCTTGAAGTGTTCACTGTATAATCAATGCGATAAAGTTGATACTGAATTATTGCAAATCTTACTTGTTCAATCGCGACCGTTTTGGCCTTATCTTCTACGGAGGTAAACGTCCATTTGTACGTAGGCAAAGGATTTCCGAGCGATACGCAAATCAAAATTATGGATTCCCCGACCAACAGTTTGTTGGTTCTTCTTGGAGTATAAATATTTTCTAAAATACGGGACAACTAAACTTTCAAATTGCAAGTATTCAAATGAATACCACAGCTATATAACTGGTGATTAGTGATCAGAAATATCATAATATATTATTGTAAACATTATATTCAATAACCCAGCATGACATAAAACTGTGGAAAAATATTACAATTTGTTCAATCAATAAAAGTTATATAACACTGATTCATAGTTATTCGGCTAGCAAAT
>JACCGJ010018079.1:0-26044 GCA_013407085.1 Atriophallophorus winterbourni
ACTTGAATGATAGTACTATTGATTATCTTCGAATGAGTGGTGATGAATGATCGATTATTATTGATCGTCAATCGAACAATCACCACAACCACCGCAGCTCCTAATCGTCCTCGGATTTTTGTAATCTTGAATAGGTTTGTCCGTCAGTCTTTCCGATTATCTGACAGGTTCACTAGATTCAGTATTCTCGGAAGACAAAGTATGTGACAAGTTTGTTGCTTGTTCATCAGGAGCTTGTCCAGTGTCTGCAGGTTGAATTGATTGAACAAACGAATGTTCCAGCGGACCCGAAACGTCATCCACAGTTTCCAAAAATTGTCTCGCTTTATCAATAGCAGTAGTAGAGGGTGCCAGTAACGCTTTTCCTCTAGCGGTTTTGAAAAGTACATTCTCTGATGATCGTTTAGATGAGCTAAAAGGCAGTGCTGAATGCGCTTGATAAGATGAATTCGGTGATTTATTTGAAATGGTATCTCATGAATGATGAAGTTTGCCAACTTTGAAGCCACTTTCTTGGTAATGAAAACTAGATTCTACTTTTGAATCGATGATACGGGCGGATGTGGACGTTTTAACAGGAGTAGCACTTGAGTCGGTTGATATGGAAGTCAAATTTTCATCATCAAACAAAAGAGCTTTAGCACGATCGATGGCACTGTTAGAAATTGGTTGAACTGTCTTTCTAGATGCAGTTTGAATATCAAGAGTAACGGGTGCCTTGGCTTTGCCGACAGGTTCTCTTAGACCATATGCAATCAGGCGACGTTTCATAAATATAGGATCACCCGTTATTTCTGAATGAACAGGTTTTATGTTCATGCCACCGCAATGCGATGCACACTGACGAGTTAAATCTTTTATCGGAGGAGAATCAAATTTTGATAATGGACTCGTAGACAAAAATGAAAAGTCAATATTGAGTAACTTCAGCGATTTTAAGCCAGCAATAGGTGGACTAGATTTCGTGACAATGAATGAACACTCGACTGGTTTTGCAGTACCATATCTGACTGGAATAGAGCAAACTCCGACAACAGGTACAGAATGTCCTGTAATGCCGTGAATCGAATCGAAATGTCAGATTGATAAATTTGAGCATCAGGGGCAAAATGTTTCAAGTCATTCAATGAAATCAATGATTCCACGCTTCCTGTATCAAGTATAAATTCTTTGGAACCATAACTACTGAATATACGTTTACGAATATGAGACACTGTGTATGGCGACCCTGATAATGATAGTGAGCTGATTTGATTTTCAACATTGATGACTTTTGTGTCATTACCATGCACATAACATGTCTTAGAATTTCGACAAACTGATTGAATATGTCCAAGTTTACCACATTTAAAACATTGAGCATTACGAAATGGACAAGTAAATCGAGAATGTAACTTGCCACAAGATGCACATTTTCCAAACTTCTGATTGTCAAAGTTGGACTTGCTTTTGCTGAATTTGCTTATTCTGTCTGGTTTGACATCAGAATCACTTTGTCGCTGAGGTCGGTTGCTGGACTGAGTTTTAGATCTGGAGGTTCCGAACAATACAGTTTGAGTGTCAGCATTAATTTGACGATTAATTTCTTTTGAAACATCTTCATAATGTTCGCATATTGTCTTGACATTTTCATAGGTTGGATTCTTCAACATCAATAACTGGCGATATAAATCAGGTTCATTGATACCAGCAATTAAACGATCTCCTAAATGATCATATAGTTTATCTTCGAATGCACAACGTGTAGCCTGTATTTGCAATTCCAGAATAAATTGACGAATAGACTGGTTTTCTTGTCTTTGCATTGTATTGAAGCGTGCACGTTCAGCAATTTCGAAATTTTTCGGAGTGACATGCGCTAATAGAATAGATTTCAATTCATTGAAAGTCTTCTTGGCAGGTGGAATAGGGAATGATAAATTTTGCAGCAAAGCATAAGCATCTTCTCCTGCCGAACTAAGAAAATGCGCAGTAATAATGGAATCAGGCATTTCACCCTTGGTGAGACACCAAAGTTCAAAACGTTCCAGATAATCTTCAATTTCTCTGGGAGTTCCATGAACAGTACCATAAACAGTTTGGTGCTAACGCCAGGCGATGTGTGCAGCCCTGTTCCTTCCCCAATGCCAGTCAAGCTTAAGCGGGAAAAGAGCAGGCCAGCCAGTAATCGCGACGGCTGCAGCTGGCCACACCGTCTACGTTTCCTTATTGACACAGGAGCGAAGGTGAGTGTCCTTCCACCGCATAGTGCAAGCACTCGCATTGATCCAACTGGCGTTAATCCACAAGCGGCTAACGCCACACGCATCAAAACGTATGGCCAACGCTCCTTCTGCCAAACCTTGGTTTGGGCAGAAATCTTCCATTGACATTCATCGTCGCCGACGTTCGTCAGTCGATCATCGGAGCTAGTAGTCGACGTTCAGCGCAAACAAATGTTGGACAACAAAATCCGCAGTACGCGTCACAGGAAAAGCGACATCGATAAATTCGATCGGACTGAAACTCACCCTACCAGACGACAAGTTTTCAATGCTGCTCCAAGAGTAACCGGCTATCAGGCAGCCATCGCGCTGCACGCCAAACAAATAACACGGGATTGCTCACCACTTCCTTACGACCGGCCTGCCGACGAACGCAAGACCACGACGATTTTCTTCTGACAAGCTCACCGCTGCCAAACCGGAATTCAAGCAACTGCTACATCTCGAGATAATTGGACCCTCTAATCGCCCATGGTCATCGCCTCTACATATGGTTTTAAACGATCAGCCGACTGAAGACCATTTGGTGACTACAAAGGCCTGAGCAAACTCACAGTGCCTGACAGGTATCCCATACCTCACATCCAGGATTTCTCCCTGAGCGCCAGCGGCAAGAAGATGTTTTCCATAATCGATCTTGTGCGCGCCTATCATCAAATCTCAGTAGCAGACGCCGGCGTTCCGAAGACTGCTGTCACTACACCTTTCGGTCTCTACGAGTTCCTTCGCATGCCGTTTGGACTCAGAAACGCCGCTCAAACTTCCCAGCGCTTCATCGATCAAGTCATGCGAGGTCTGCCATTCACCTTCACGTAGATCGATGATATTCCTTGTCGCTAGTGAAAGCCACGAGCAGCATATGGATCAATTTCGACTGGTTTTCCAACGTCTCCAGCAATGTCAAGTCCTGCAACGAGATTTGGATAAGCTGCCCCAGTGGTCAACCCAAAACAAACTGCCATTTAATTTCCGCAAGTGCGAAATGTTGCAAGTCGGAAAACCCTTCCTCTCCCCCTATTCACTTGCCAGCCACCCGCTTGAATAGAGTACATCACAAGAAGATTTCGGAATCTCGGTGTCTGGCACTTTGAAGAACAGCCTACAGTGCGAAGCCGTTTACGAGCGTGCATGCAGCTTGCTAGGCTTACTGAAACGCATTTTCGGACGTTTCCCACCACTCTCACTCGCGAAATTACTAAACACTTACATACATCCTGTCGTTGACTACGCTGTACAAGCTTGGGCGCCATGAAAGGGGAAAAACCTTTTGCTCCTCGAACGAATTTATCACAAGGGAATCAAAATGGTTACAGGATTGAATAATTTACCCTTTGAGCAGCGACTGACCGGACTTGCACTGTGCACCTTTGAGCGCAGACGTATCCTACACGACCTTACTCTGACATATCGAATCATCTACGTGGAATCACACCCTCTCAAACACCTCTTCAAGTTTTGTTCCGTTGTCCCCACACGCAGCCACCCTCTGATCCTTCAAACCCCACACTCACGATTGAATTGTCGTCGTCACTTCTTCGCTGTTCGTGTATGCTTATTGTGGAATAGCTTGCCGACAGATATTGTTACCTCAGCAGACGAGCACATCTTCAAACAAAGGTTACGGAACCCTATGTTGAGAACTACTGCGTTGGCCCTTACCTATTGATATCTATATTATTTTAACGCACGGAAATACCGTCCATTCAAAGATTCTTTTCCCTCAGTCTGTGTTGCCATTGAGGATTATTTCTGCTCCATCTATGAAGAACATAGATATGAGCATACAAGTAACGATTTTTTATACGTATATCCTATGGTACTGTACAGCAATTTGCTTTTTTAACCATAAATCTTGAATCTTGAAAAAAACGTCGTATTAAACCCGGCCAAATGCCAATTCGGCCGACCAGCCCAAGAAATCCTTGGACACACATTCGATTCTCGTGGAATCACTGTCATTTCGCGGAAAATCTCAGCGAATCAAGACAACCCAACTCCAACGTCTCTCCGCCAGCTACGTCGATTCCTTGGATACATTAACGTCTACGGCAGATTCATACCAAATTGCGCGGAGAAATGCAGACCCTTAACTGATCTTTCGCGGGGAAATCCAAAAACGTTCAACATGACAACGGAAGCTATCGCCGCGTTCCAATTAGTCAAAGCATCCCTCAGCACACTCACTTTGCTGGCTCATCTCTACACGGACAGTAAAGTGATGCTTGTGCTCAAAACAGACGCTTCTCAAGTGACTGTCGGTGCCGTTCTACAACAAGTCATTGACAACGAGTGCGCACCACTCTCCTCCTTTTCACGAAAGCTGCAACCGGCTTAACCCAGGTATTCTACCTTCAGCCGAGAACTACTTGCGATGTACCTCGCAGTAAAACACTTTTGACACATTCTGGAAGGACGTCAATTCACCATCTACATGGACCATAAGCCCTTGATCCACGCCTTCAGCGCTGCCACTGACCGCTACTCGCCTGGAGAAACTCGCCACTTGGACTACCTCGCGGAGTTTACCACTGACGTAAGGTACATCGAGGGACCCAGCAACGTCAAGGCAGATGCTCTATCACGCGCATCTTTTTTACAGATCGCAAAGATTGATTTAGAGGAAATCGCCGCCCTGCAAGAGGACGGCCCGGAATTTTCAAAATTCACTTTCGAAGCTTCACTGTAGTTTGCTCTCCTTCCAGTGAAAGGCAGTCGAATACGTACCCATTGTGATACATTGACAGGCAATCCACGTCCCTTTGTACCAATGGATTACAGACGACGGATTTTCGAGCACCTGCACGGAATATCCCACCCGAGCAAACGCGCAGGCACTGAACTCATCACAGACCGCTATGTTGGGCATGGCATGCGGAACGACATCCGTTGTTGGGCACAACAGTGTCTTGTCTGCCAACGTTGTATGGTACATCGCCATACCCGCTCTATCCCTGGAAAATTTCCACTTCCTGATGGACGCTTCCGGCATGTAATTATTGATCTTGTTGGACCATTACCCTCATCACGTGAGTGCAATCATTCTCCGACGTGCATCGATAGATTCACACGCTGGCCCCGAGCGTGCTAACTAGTGGATACTTCTGCGAAAATCGTAGCTCACACTTTTATCTAGGGTTCGATCACGAATTTCTGTATCCCGTCACAGATCACAACAGACGGCGGAGGACAGTTCACGTCCCACCTCTTCGCAGAACTGAATCGTATACTGATATGTGAACATTTTCGGACGACGGCTTATCATCCAGCCGCGAACGGCCTCGTTGAACGATTCCATCGTCAATTGAAGGCTGCGCTCGTCGCCACCGAATCCAGCGCATCCTGAGTTGACAAACTGCCACTAGTTCTGCTCGGCATCCGCAATAACGCAAAAGGAGACATCGGCTGCACAGCAGTCGATATGGTTAACGAAACAACTCTGCGACTCCCCGCACAACTGCTGACCGAGTACACACCCCTGACTGCGATTGAAACAGCTCTGTATGTCCCCCGAATCCGAGCCTTCATGCGAGAAATACGTGCTCCGCCTACTTGTGCAAATTCTCGTACAAGGCACGTCGAAAATTATCTTCTGTCGTGCCCGTACGTATTTACACGCGTAGACCGTGTAAAACGGCCTCTCGAAGCACCATACGACGGCTCATTCAAAGTCATCTCCCGCAGTGCCAAATACTTCGTCATTGAACGCAACGGCCGCCCGGATTCAGTCAGCATCGACCGATTGAAGCCCACGTACATGGAATCAAATAAATAAATGAATAAATAAATAAATTTTATTCTTGGAAGTCCAAGGCATGTTGAACATGATCAATAATTTCCAAAAGCTTTGTACAATCAGATTATAGGATGTACATTTGCAAAAACAATTTGTTCAAGGTCATTTGTTTCAGCGGAATTTAACGTTCAATAAATATAAAGGTAACGGATTTTTAAAGTTGTTTCCAGGTAATCGGTACGTGATCTGATATATTACGAAAACACAGTTATTGCAAGGAAAAGTCTAGAATGTTTTCGGCAACACTAATGATCAATGGATAAGGTCCATCAAAGACGCGCGAAGAATCTCTATTGTTGATGTTCCAAACGTTTTCATTTTGATTGTTGTAAATAGATTGATCTTTCCTGACCATGAGCCGTTTTCTTGTCCGTTAGGCGAAGGTGGTTTATTCCACTAGTTTGAGGTCTGGGGGCCAGTTTCATTTTAGTGCGGATTGAGAATTTAGCTGTGGAGAAAAAAACTCAGAAGCGAGAGAATGTTGTTTTGAACGATATGAACTTTTATTTAATATCAATAACCAGGAATGCCATTATTATATAAATCATCAGGTAGAACATTTAAATTAAGAAGATTACGAATTTTATCAACGGTAAGAAATAAAGCTAGATGTGATTTGAATTCATTTGAAGAGGAACTGAGTCTTATATATTTTGGAAGAAGATTCCACAGTTTAGCATATTTAGTCAAGAAGAAATTGTTCCTTACTTTAGTACGAAACCTTGGTAACTTAATAGTTTTTTCACTGTTTCTCAAGTTATATTTAGAATCATGCCGTATATGAATATTCGAACGTATTTCCATATTATCCGTTGACAGTATTTTAAAAAATAAGATGAGGTTATGCTTAAGTCTGCGAAACCATAGAGGATCGAGCTTCAGTTGTATACATCTTTCTCTATAGGATTGTCTGGAGGTATATCCGATTATTGATTTTGAGAAAGAACGTTGTATCTTTTCTAAAACTATGCTATCGGTTTTATTTATATTAGTATATATTATGTTACAATAGTCAAAGATAGGAATGGTGAATAATTTATACATTTCTAGTTTACAATGAGGCTGAATTATAGATCTGTGTATAGTATTCATACTTTGTCTGGCTTTAGTAATAAGGTGGCGTATCTGTTCGTTGAAAGTGAGTGATGAAGAATATCGGAATCCTAAATCACGCGTGCTGTCAATCATTTGAATTGCGTTATTGTTTAGAAGGATTGAGTTATTTTGTATCGTGCATCTTATAGGCATAAAATTAGATTTTGCTGTTGAGAACGTTAGACCATTATTTTTTGCCCAATCTGCAAGTGCAGCTAAATCATTGTTTAGTCGAGCAATATGAGTTTGTACTTGATTAGCTGGGAAAGTGATGACAACTTTCATGTCATCAGCGAATAAGAACAGCTTGCTATGCGAAATGACGCTATGTATGTCATTTATATATATAAGAAATAGTAAGGGGCCTAATACGCTACCTTGAATCACCCCACTGGGAATAGGTAGGCTGCGTGATCTACGGCCATTAACTTCAACAGAGTAAGTGCGATCAGTAAGAAAAGAAGTTAACCAGGAAAGAAGATTACCTCCGATGCCATATGATTCAAGTTTCGATAATAATATCTTATGAGGAACAGTATCAAATGCTTTAGTTATATCTAGGAAGACAACTACAACTGCCAAACCTTCCTCTATCGATGTAGTAATATAGTCAAGGTATTCAAGCTGACATGTAATGCATGATCTTTTATTTAGGAAACCATGTTGAGCTTTAGAGAAGAAACTTGGAGATAAGTGATTTAAGATAGCTTTTTTTTATTATTTTTTTAAGTAATCTAGATAATATAGCTGTGTGGTTAATTGGGCGATAATTTGATACCGTGTGCTTCGAGCCTGATTTATGTCTGGGTGTAACGACAGAGTGTTTCCATTCTAAAGGGAAGATTCCAGATTCGATTGAAGTGTTAAATAAGTTCAGTAGAAGAAGTTTGAAATCGTCACCACCCATTCTGCAAATGGCTGGTGGAATGCCTGTTATGTCTGGCTTGATACTGGACGTAGTTTGCTTGCAGACTTCTTTAATGTCATTCAGATTTATGCATATAGTATTTAATACACTAGGTGAACGAAATGTTCTAGTCATATCTTTATAGATGGAAGTATTGTAAGTAGTATTAAAATATTTAAGAAATTCTTCGCAGATTGTAATAGGGTCTGTAATTCTTATTTCGGCCGAATTATAAGTTCGGTCCTGAATAATAAAATCTACTTTGCTGGTTGAGTTTATGGATCGTGATTTAAATAACCTGCTGAGTTATTTTAGTTTATCACAACTGTTCAGTGCTCTATTTTCTGATGCAATCAATGTGTGGTCTAGAATGAGTTTGTGGTCACTCAATAGTTCATAAGAACGTAAACGAGCAAAGATGTCGTTATTGTTAATTGCAACTTTAGACCATTTTTTATTTTCTTTTCCATTTTCTCGAGCCTAGTTCGTTTTATGTGTTTTCTAGAACTGCTAGCTTTATCGATTAAACTTATAATTTTCGAATGGAATGTCGAGGATATAGTTGGAAAATCATGTGAAAGAAAGAAATGAGACCAATCTTCAATCCTTATAAGTGTTGAAAGTAACTTCCAATCGATGAAACGGTGAAGAGTCTTGACCTCATTGGTAGCTTTGCAAGTGCATGATAGGTGGAAGGATAAAATTTTATGGTCCCCATTGAAGGGGGAAGGCAATATTAGTAAGTTGTTTGGATCAATATTTAGAGTAAAGACCAAGTCAAGAATGTTGTCCTTTCTAGTTGGTCTATCAATAAATTGTTTGTAACCTAGTAAGTCAAGCGTTTTCATAAAATTTGTATGAGAGCTAACTTTACTTCGTTCGTGCCAGTTTAAATTAGGCATGTTAAAATCACCGGCTATAAGTTTATAGCGTGCATGATGTAAAGACGTTCCGATGAAAGCTTGAGTTAATGTATTCAGATTATATGAAGTTGAGCCTGGTGGGTAGTAGATGCAGCCTATTAAGAGATCTAGTATAGGTAGTTCTAACCATAGTGAATCTTCAAGTTATGTTAAATTCGAAGATGTTATACTATTAGCTTTAAATCTTGAATGCACATAAATAAGGCAACCACCACCTCGTTTCAGAGTGCGGTTCCTCCTAAATACCTGGTAGTTAGGTATCATGAGTTTAAAGTCAGAGTGATCATCACGGGTCCAGGATTCAGTTATAAGAATAAAATCTACAGGTTTAGAAGATAGGTAAGATTTTAGTATATGGATTTTAGGTATAATTGATCTAGCATTTATGACCAGAAAACGAACAATATGAAGGTTAGAAGTTAAAGGATTTGTGGTAGGTGCATTAGAGAGTTTACTATGCTTAAAATTTAATTTATGTATTTTTGAAAAAAAGTGGTTTTAGTGTTAAAGGATGGTTCATAATTGGAGCGGGAACCATAAGGATTGTAAAATGAAGTTTGGGGAATATAATTATTATAATAAGGGGGATACTGTGTAACAGTAGATGAATTATAATAAGGTTGAATATTACAAAAAGTTGTAGGAGGTGGTGATGAATGGTGGTAGTGTTGCTTATATGATAGGGGGTTATTCATTAAGAAACGAGATGTGTCAATACGGTTGTTGAGACTGGGTGAACTACTCATATAATCAGTTGTCTGCATACGTTGTCGGGGAGGTGGTCTGATCAGTGCCTCTCTGAAAGTAGGAGGGTTTGGTAAGAGGGGTCGTGTTTGTCTTAGTTTAGGTAAACGCTGCGGGCGTAGATGCAGATGTGGAGTTACACTCACACCTTGATTATCAGGTGCGGATGTCGAACTATGGGAGCTATTAGAGTTAATTTCAATTACTGATTCACATTGCATTTGTTCGTTTGTATCTGAGGTATTGTTACTAGTATTGGAGCGGATAACTTTACGTTTTTTATAGTTAACTTTTTGTTGCATGGTTGTTAAGTCCGGTTTTAGGACCACACCCGAGAACCTAGGTATACTTTTCAAAAGGTGTTTATTATCAAGTAAATACAACGCAAAACTCTTATCTGAAAATTTTATTATAATAGGAGTGCGTTGTTTAATTGTGTTTTTACGAAGTCGAGCTATAGTGAAACATTCAGTGGGGATGCCATATGTAGAGAATATACATTTTCTTAAATCATTTAAAGGGTAATTATCGGCAATATTAAAGATGATGACATTTTTTGAGCGAGCTTCTCTTTGATATATTTCAGTGCTCATGGTTTCTATCAATTTATTTGCTTGAATCAATATATCGTGGTCAATGCCAATATCAGAGTTCATGAGAGATAAGAGTGGTTTTAGATAACTATAGTTGGATTTGCATGTTGCTAGTTCGTTTCTAAGTTCTGACAACTCTGATTCCAATTTTTTTCAGTTTGTTCAGAATAATAGAAGTGTCGCTGTCTAATCTAACAGTACAATTACTAGGCTTAGATAATTTACGTAGCTTAATTCGAGAAGATAATAGGGTTTTCGAGTGCATGTTTTTACCGGAAATATTTAATGGATTCAACAGATATTATTTCAATGAAATTGAGTTAAAATATGTATCGAAAATACGTTGAATATAGGCAGAGCAAGTGTAATCAAAGAATTGGGATCACGTACCAAATTCAAGCAGCCCGCGACCTTCAAAAGATATAATACAGTTCGAATACCCCCTACAACTGTGAATATCCCTTCAGAGCCAGTCCCTCTTGTTTCTTTCCCCTCGTCTCCCTTTTTGTCGACTCCAGCTACGCAGCCGATGAGCGAGGTCTTGAACATTTCACCCCGGTCCACGCCCGCAACACAATCCATGATGGAAACCCCGCTGCATTCACCGACAGCGGTGACAACGGACGACACGGACACTTCGCGCACGCGCACTGTCCGTACCGTGGCAAGACCCCGTCGGTACACACCGTAGATGAATGTCGAGCATGGCTGAACTGCCACCGCTCTAGGGGTGAGTTATGTAGGAATTATTCTCAACTGATATAATTCCCTAATACTCCCAAAAGTAAGTTTATTTCTATAAACGTTTTCCATCATGATGCCGTGTGTCGTTTTGTTTAAATCAATTGAACACACACTTGCGCTTTCTACAGCGTGAACGCCTGATAACTTGCCTGGTGCCGAACCACTAATTAATTGTTTAAGATTACTGACCCAGTATATTTCTTCTCTTTTCGGTAATTCACTGCTTGTTCCATCTACGACGAGCAATTATCCCGCTGAAGAAATAACACGGGTCAAATACATTGTTAGCAATAACCCGAGTCGAGTGTGAGGATCTACCATACTGATATATTTGTGATATCAGAGTATCTGCCTGAGTATTGGGAGAACGATTACCGACACCTATCGTGGCAAATGGAGCTGCAGTCCTTATGCGGTACCATATACTCTCAGCCATACCGGCAGTCTGCTGGAAGCGAGCCAACACTGCGACGGAAATATGTTGTTGGAAATATAAGGCTACCCCACCACCGATTTTAGCGTCTGTTCGATCTGAGCGAAAGAGTCTATATCCAAGTATGGCCAGCTCCGGATCATCGTGCGCAGGTGAGAGCCAGGTTTCCGTCACCGCAATGATCGCTGGAGGGTCCCATCTAATCCGATCAAAGAGTTCATCCAGTTTGTTTCTCAAGCTTCTCGTATTAAAATATATCACTTTTAAAGATCTAGATCCATCCGAATGCATATCGTCAGAGGTTGCCAACGAATTTTTGGCCTCATCCTACCAACCCGGAAATCCACAATGCGCAAGTTAGTTTCACCTGCGGCTCTGCGCTCGCTAATTTCCTGAGTAGCTATTCGCATCTTCACACGATCTTCCGGAGAAAGATCACGCAGGAGTCGAAGTTCACTACCCTCTAACCTGTAACCCTCCTTTAGCAGTAAGGTCACCTGCTCAACAGAGTCTAACACAATCTTTAACGGTCCTAGGAGATCTCCTGGCGCTGACCTGCAGCCTAGAGGAAAAACGGTGCGTACCGTACACCCTCTCCACCTTCGTCGAAAAGGGGGACAAGAGCAGAATTTAAGAACTCGCGTTCCTGTTGAACCCTGTCTATCGCCAAAGCAATTGTTTGCTCCGGCGCATTGTAAAGATTGACCCAGGATTGTCTACTCTCAACAGTCGTAAAGCTCTGGTGTTTCTCCTTTATAGTTTCATCTAGCTTTGATGGTCCCTGTAACTTTTTGGCCTCAAGAACTTTCGGTTCACTGGCAAAACTAATTCCGTATTTGGAACCGAGTAAAGACAAGGAAGCACTTCCGCAAAGGTGCGTACATCTTCAGATTGCACGCAGACTTGTTGTACACCAGATGTGTGGCGGTTATCCTTATTCGGAGGTGAGCCACTATTAACAATACTCTCAGCAATACCTTCAGAGGACTTAGCAGAAGCCGTGTCAACTGGAAGCTGAGTACTTGTGAGCTTGAAACTAGTCGGTGGAAGGCATTTTTTACATATCGTGCGAATGATATCGCATGAATTCTTCTGAAGCCAACGATACATCTCCGGCTTCATTAAACCACATCGAATATGTATCCACAATAAACAAATTCCACATTGAACAGCTTTTGCGTTATTGGCGACCTGTTACGAACAAACCAGACAAGAATCCCCAGAGTGAGCAGCGGAGCCCCCATTCTCTTGAGGCTTCCTTGCAGTCGGTGCTGCATGATCTTCTTTTGCAGATTTACGAGTCGTAATCATGTTCAAATCCTTTGAAAATAGAATAAAAGTTCTTGTAATAATCTCCAAATAGATCCGATGTCCACAACAATATCAAAATATCTTAAGGAGCGAACGTCCACGTTGACCTTGCGCGGTACGTTCAACTTGGTTGTATTTCCCACGCTCTTACACATAATCTATTTCCAAATCGCTGTTCTCTGACTTTTGCTGTAAATTGTTAACCAATTTATCGCATTATATACACATCGTAACTAGAATCAACATATTCTATTACGTTTTTTGAAAATTTTTATATATATTCATTGTTATTTGAATTTTTAAAAAAAATCAAACTATGCCTAAAGCTTCATATCCCTGCATTTCAAGTGAATGTGGTAAGAAGGTTGTAAAAGGCATAGCTTGTGATGTGTGCCAGAGATGGGCGCATCCAAAATGCTCTGGCATTCTTGCCAAGCATTATGAAACTTATTGTAAAATTAGTTTCATGGAATGGGTATGTTGGGAGTGTAAGAGAAATGCCAGGGAAGTATTCCTGAGGACCTCCGCTAGTATTGTAAACAATGCTGAGGCAAATAATAAGAGTTCTCCGTTGTCCTACGCCGAGGTCGTAAGAATAAGAACAACCCCGTTGTAGTGGACTAAAAATATAAGTCTAGCACTACACACAAAATGGCAAAAATGGAAAGAACTCACTAAAAGACCAAAGGAGCAAATGTCCAAATAAAGATCCAGAGAAGTCCAACGATAGCAAAATAATCCACACAGGAAAAGTCCAAGAGATGATGGAATCCAAGGTGCAGAAGGTGCTAAAATGTTGGAGGATCCGTTAATCACATTTCCGGCACGCGGCGACCCACGCAAACTCCGCAATCACGGAAGAAGACCAAGTCCGAGTTCGAAAATGTATTGTCAATTAATGATTATTTACAGAATGCTATACAAAGGGTGAGTAACAACAACTCAGTTAACGAAACGGAAGATCAATAGTCTGAGTGAATCGGACAAGAAGAAATCGATAGATCGATATGGCAATATCGATTATCGGAACAAAACGATAATTTCCAAGTTGATGAATGGAAATGATGCAAAGATAAGTATGTACACATGGCCAAAAAAATGAATAATCGTACAAGGCCAAAAAGTGTAGGTACAAAATGCTAAGGTACAAAGTAGGTCACTACAATACTCCCCCACCAGAGCGTTAGTTATGCTTGAAGTAAGGATAACATACGCTCGAAATGTTCATGTGGCCATGTAGTCAGCAAGACGTTTGGGCCAATGCACATGTCTACCAGTTCCAGTTTGAACAGGGGTAGAAAGCCCGAAGGATTGGATGAACATGGGGGGAAGGTAGGCGGTTGTGATTGCGGAGTAATGAAGCTTGGTGGAGTTGGCGGTTTAACCAAACGAAAGCTGGTTTTGTGCACGGAATATGCTGTGATTGTAGGATCTTTATTAATAGAGGACTCGCTCATGGTAGGGTGGTAAGTGAGTATTCCAAAAAAATAGGCCAAAAATTGACATATACGAAGATATCGTAAATGCAAAAAATTGCAGTTTGTCGAGGCTCACCAATTATGTGGTGGACCAGAAATATATGGTCTATGTGGTAGTCGGGCTCACCAATTATGTGGTAGTCGGGCTCACCAATTATGTGGTAGTCGGGCTCACCAATTATGAAGTGGACCGAAAATATAAGTCTAGCACTACACACAAAATGGCAAAAATGGAAAGAACTCACTAAAAGACCAAAGGAGCAAATGTCCAAATAAAGATCCAGAGAAGTCCAACGATAGCAAAATAATCCACACAGGAAAAGTCCAAGAGGTGATGGAATCCAAGGTGCAGAAAGTGCTAAAATGTTGGAGGATCCGTTAATCACATTTCCGGCACGCGGCGACCCACGCAAACTCCGCAATCACGGAAGAAGACCAAGTCCGAGTTCAAAAATGTATTGTCAATTAATGATTATTTACAGAATGCTATACAAAGGGTGAGTAACAACAACTCAGTTAACGAAACGGAAGATCAATAGTCTGAGTGAATCGGACAAGAAGAAATCGATAGATCGATATGGCAATATCGATTATCGGAACAGAACGATAATTTCCAAGTTGATGAATGGAAATGATGCAAAGATAAGTATGTACACATGGCCAAAAAAATGAATAATCGTACAAGGCCAAAAAGTGTAGGTACAAATGCTAAGGTACAAAGTAGGTCACTACACCGTCAACAAAACCCGGCCCTGCCCGCAGTACCATCAATAAGAATAAAAAAGCAACACAGGGAGGGAAAAAGAACCCAAAAAAGAAAACCGTCGATAACAGTAAATGTCCGGTAATAACACAGCAAGCTAACTACGTTGCTTTAGAAAGGCAAATAAATGCCTTAGCTGAGCAAGTTAGTAAGCTTGCTGCACCCCACAAAATGGCGGAAACGAGGCCATCTCGTACTCTCCTCATACTAAATAGGGAAGAGCCGCTGATTCGCGAAAGCAAATCCCGGCGCCAAATGGACCGTTCCAGGGTTCAAGATATTTTGCGCATGGCAGGGCTAATTAACTGCCAGGTAAAAAGGGTCCATCGTGTAGGCCGGTGGAACCCAACTGTAAATAGCGCTCGTCCGATCTTGGTAGAATTCATGAACCAGCAGGACAGGGATACGCTTCTTTTAAAAAGTGCTTACCTTGAGCGCTACACAAATGGGCGATTCAAAGTTGTCCAAGATAAGGGGCCTCAACCACATTTTCATGGAAAGCGTTCAAAAACGCCCATGACTGGCTTGAAAACTCCCATAAAAGGGATCAATCTTAGCCACCATAAAATGTTTAAGTCATCTGCGGTAGTTGTCATTGAAGATGTACTCCAAAATGGGCCGCCAGTAGAATACGAGCGCATGAAAAACTCGCTTTTCAGTAAGCTTCTGAACGAGGAAAATCTATGTACAACTGCCATTAGGCCGGTGCAAGCTCGTTCGCAAGGGCAGTCTAGCCACTTATCAACTTCTCCGGTTTCAAAAAACGGGGTGCTCCCACCCCGAGTAAAGTTAGTTTAAAATGTGCGCAGAATAGAAATACCCGTGTACTGTACACAAATGCTTGCAGTATACGTAATAAATGGGGCGAGCTGCAGCTTGCTGCACTGGAAAACCAGGTCGACATAATTGCCATCTCCGAATCATGGTTGAAACCAGATGATCATGTTCCGTCATTTGTATCAACTAAGTATTCCATCTATCGTCAGGATAGGGATACTGGTGCTACGGGAGGGGGAGTGGCAATTATGATAAACGAAGATCTCCCCCACAGTGAGACATCGATAAAGATCGCTTCTCACTCAATCCAACTAACATCGGTATTTCTTACTGTCGCTAGAAGAAGACTGGCACTTGCATGTGCTTATAGAAGCCCGACCGCTTCATCATTAGACGACCAATTACTAATGGACACATTGGAAGTACTAAAAGGGCAATGCAACGCATTACTAATTGTCGGAGACTTCAATCTCCCGGGCATTGATTGGCGTACTGAAATTTCTTCACCAGGGTCAGTTGAGTCGCAATATCTAGACTGGTTTCATGTCGGAGCCTTTTATCAACATGTAAGGGAACCTACAAGGTTTAGGACAGGACATACTCCGTCAACTTTAGATTTGGTTCTGTCGTCTCATGAAAGAGATATTTATGGAATCAAATACCTTTCGCCACTAGGCAAGAGCGACCACGCTGTAATTCTTCTTGACTGGACTTTAGTGCATCCTAGTCCTCAAGTAAAGATGTCCCGCAACTTTGGTCGAATGGACATCGTCCAACTACAAACTAAAGCAATGAATCTAAGTTGGGAACCAGACGAATTAGAACCTAGTGTAGAAATCAGGTGGAATATTATAAAAGGGCACCTTTTACAACTACAGGATGATTTTGCTCCTCTACAACCAGTGAGAACGCGAGGAAAACCACCCTGGTGGAGTGCGTCTATTCGCAAGGCTATTAGATGCCGTGACCGTAGCTGGAGGGCGTACAAATTCTGTGGAACTCACAGATCTAGACTGCAGTACATACAGACCAGAAATTCAGCTGTTGCGCTGCAAAGGAAAGCTAAAAGGGACTTCGAATCCCGACTTGCCAAAAAAGCAAAGATTAACTTGAAAGCTTTTTATGGCTATGTTCAGTCCAAGCGATCATTAAGAGAAGAAATAGGTACGTTAGTGCTGGACGATGGCAATACGGCTTTGACTGCACCGGAAAAAGCCGATGCGTTGCATTCATTCTTCTGCAGTGTTTATCGGCGCGATTCAGGTAACTGTTTAGAAACTCACGAGTGCAGAGCACCTCCCTTTAGCTCGGTGGAGGTTAATCAGGAAATGGTCACCACAGTTCTGTCGCAGCTGGACAAAACTAAGTCGGCTGGCCCCGACGGCATACATCCGGCTATTCTTAAACCGCTTGCGAATATAGTTAGCCTTGCAATCAGAAATCTTTTCGAAGCTACCTTACTCCAGGGTATACTACCGGATGATTGGAAACGAGCGGCGGTAATAGCCATATACAAAAAGGGTCCCATTTCGGATGTACGCAACTACAGGCCAGTAAGCCTGACAAGCATTCTTTGCAAGTGCTTGGAAAAAATCATTCGGCACCAGGTATGTAAACATTTGGTAGCCAATTCCTTACTATCCGATGCCCAGCACGGATTCTGGAAAGGAAGGTCCTGCCTAACCAATCTTCTAAGCTTTCTGGACGAAGTGACATTACGCCTCGATGAAGGGAGAGTAGTCGAAGTCTGCTATCTTGATTTTCAAAAGGCATTTGACTCGGTGAACCATAGGTACCTTCTGCACAAACTAAGTATGTGTGGCGTCACAGGTGACCTACATCGATGGTTAGACAGCTTCTTAACTAATCGCACTAACTATGTTAGAATTGCAGGGGAGTGCTCGCAGGAATCACTGATTCTCAGTGGAGTGCCTCAAGGCTCGGTGCTTGGTCCATTACTTTTTCTTATTTTTGTAAACGACCTGGCAGCGTGCTTGAGTTCACGCTGCTTCCTGTTTGCTGATGATGTTAAGATCCTAGGAACCGACAGTAGAGATACGCTTATCTCTGATTTAGAAAAAGTAATCGAGTGGACAAAGACCTGGGACTTGCCACTAAACCTGGGGAAGAGCTGTCTTCTGACGACTGATTTAGCGACAACCCAACTAGAAGTTGGAGAAGGAACTATCAGAATAGCGGCTGCTCAGAAAGTGAAGGATCTTGGCATTACTATAACAGGCGATTTTAAATGGGCTACTCAATGTGCCGAAGCTGCAAACAAGGCTCGCAGAGAATTGTTCAGACTTCGCTCAGCGTTATCTTGCCGAAAACCTTCAATCTTCATTCCCTTATACAAAGTAGTCGTGCGGCCTCACTTGGAGTACTGCGTTCAATCCTGGGCACCGTACTTAAAAAAGGATATAGCATGTCTCGAAAGGGTCCAGCGCCTTGCGACTAGGATGGTTGAGGGTCAGGCAGGTAAAACTTATGAGGCTAGACTCAAGGACCTCGGTTTGTTCTCACTAAAGAGACGGCGGCTGCGAGGTGACCTAATAGAAGCCTTCAAGATTCTAAAGGGTCTTACAGGTGATAATATTACTGAAATCCTTAAACTTGCACCTAAAGCAGCTACAAGAGGTAATTCCATGAAACTTCTTAAGAGTAGGCCCAGGTTGCTGGCACGTGAGCACTTTTTCAGCAACCGTGTGGTCAACTTCTGGAACAAGCTCCCAGATTGTATAGTAAGCCTCCCAAATGTGTTGAGCTTTAAAAGGGAATTAGACGTTAAATGGTCTATCATATTTCCGCATATTGTCTAATAAAAAACTTTATAAAAAAACAAAAAAACGTATTTTTACATTTTTATCATATCTGTCTAGGCCTGGACAACCTGACAGTAAATTAGCCCACATGCAGTCTATGACTGTGTTTCACTTTACCTCAACTAGGCTAGTGATTTCATACACCACACATTGTTCACGCATATTATTGCATTGTTTCCTGAATAGCTGACCTCTCACCGTGCTGGTGAAGAGAAACCCTACCTTACTTTCCAGTTAGTCGGAAGCAGAGCGTGTGAATTGAAAAAGTACCGAACGTATAATCGATATCGAAAGTGCGGTGCTCAACGCATACCGTGCGAAAGGAAAATCGGGGCGTTACCGCGTGCTGTGATACGGTGTGATGGTGTTTGTCACCCTTCAGCCCTGTGCAACTTGAACTTGAACTTGAACCTTCAAAAATCAAAATTCAACTTCGGTTTCTTATATACTTTTCCTCAATCACATCCACGAACATTCCGAAGCAGTCAATTTATATATTTATAAAAGAACATTCTTTATTTCATAAATTTATTTTTACTGTGACAATTAAATCTTCATGCGCACCATTTCTTCTATAATTTTTTTATTTTCTTTCTTCCAATCTCTGCTCTAAAATCTATCGGATCCTCTCCATTTGCCTAATTTGATGAAATCTAGATGAATCTTTATTACTGTGTGACATTGCGCGAAAAATTTAACTTTCTTATCATTGTAAATTCACCATCCTTTATTAAACGGGAAAATATTCAGAAATTCCGCTTGCTGTACGTTCAAATTTGACGTGCTTCCTATTACGCTCTCTGAAATTATTTTCTAGCTCACTATTCCACTACTGATTACACAATGATTAATGCTGATTGCTTGACAAATTCATGTCACCGAAAGGTATCTAAGGGTATTGAGTGCCATACTTGCAAGAGATGGGCTCATCCGAAATGTTCGGGAATACATCCCGAGCATTATAAGGTGTAAGTAGCGCAGCGTTGGCTTCAATGGATGTGCAGCGAGTGCCAATTGGCCGCGGAAAAGGCATTATCAGAAAAACCCGAAATCGCTTTTCCCCGGCAACCTGTCACTCCAAACCAACCTAACCGAAAAAAATCTTATGCTGTACGACGTAACCGAATGAGGCTATTACATATTCCCCCTACTCGCACTAAAGTTCGACAAAATTTCTTTTTAATTAGGTATGCGCATCTTTGGAATTCTCTTCCACTTTATTTCCGCATGTGCATATCTGCAGGTAAAATTAAAACACTCGTAGATTCGCTTACTGCTCCATCGCTATGCGAAATTCTCAAAATAAAC
The DNA here is from genome assembly GCA_013407085.1 of Atriophallophorus winterbourni. Classification (NCBI taxonomy): domain Eukaryota; kingdom Metazoa; phylum Platyhelminthes; class Trematoda; order Plagiorchiida; family Microphallidae; genus Atriophallophorus; species Atriophallophorus winterbourni. The sequence goes on from JACCGJ010018079.1 coordinate 19,956, forward strand.
ACTTCTATAGACAATATATTTTGTCACGGTATTCCTGGTTATTGAACCAGTTGTATGTATTTTGTACACTAGCACGTGTAGAACTGTTCACAATGTCCGAAATACATGGTATCATTAAGTGTCATGTTACTTAGTGTCTATGTATGTTTCATCTATTTCTACTCTTCCCTCATATCTGTCTAGGCCTGGGCAACCTGACACTATCTTAGCCCATGTGCAGTCTCTGACTGTGCGGCACTTTGCCTGGATCGGGCTTGTGCTTTCATACATACATCAAAACCTAAGACTAGTATTATATGTACCTTTACTTTTTGTATCTCTTTGGTCAGGTTACTTAGGGTCTATGTATGTTACATCTATTTTTATTCCCCATTTCATATGTCTAGGCCTGGGCAACCTAGAAAGTATCTTAGTCAGGTTACTTAGGGTCTATGTATGTTACTTCTATTTCTATTCCCCATCTCATATCTGTGAAGGCATGGGCAACCTGAAAGTATCTTAGCCCACGTGCAGTTATCCTTATCGTTTCAATTCAGGTTTCTATCGTAAACAAATGTCTCTAAAAAAATAGAAACATCTAAAAAAATTATTTTTCTGATTAGCTATTTATAACGCTGCTGTAGTGTCAGGTTACATAGGGTCTATGCATGTCTCGTCATAGGTTGGGACTTGCATCACATTTGTCAATATGTCACAATGCCTTCCATGACATTTTCTATAAACCATTATGTATATATCTGTCTTTTATTTCATATGAGGCTTATAAATGTCACATTTTTATCCAAACTTGCAAAACAATAAAATCTACCAAAGAATAAAAAGTAATAAAAAAAACCTGAAAATCATTATTTTTTCAATGTACATTCTTATTTTTTTAAATGATGAACTATTTTACTTTGATGACCTCTCACCATGATGGTGAAGAGAATATCTTTCATTATATTCCAGTGTCTTCGAATACCGAACCATCAGTGAAACTGGCTCGAAATCCATCCGCCCGAGATTTGTTCCATTTGCGATTCACTCTCCTGCAGATAACGAAAACCCGGCTGGTGAACACATTTTAGCTCAAATTGTCGACAATTCTTCAAGAGTATTGGAGTACACAGCGTACCCTACTCCCATGCTTTTAACCACACCCTCTTTCATCCCCTAGAATTTCTTAAATTTTCCTATTCTGATGGATTTATGTTCACTTTTCCATCTTCTCAACCAATCTCTCCGTAAAAAAACATAAATTGATACATATATAATTTATTTATCAATTTTTTATGACAATTCATTACAATTCACTTCACATCTCCCATAATTATCTTCCATTTATGTTCTCCATGTTTTCCCATCCTTGCAATTTGTAACTTCTGACAAAATTTAAATGAAATCTTATTGTTATTAGACATGAAGATTTATTTTCTTACTTTCTGTATATTCGTTTCCATTATTGAACGGAAAAAAATGTTTAAAAATCCCCCTCACTTCGGTCATTTGCACCGTTATATTTTTTCTTTTGCTGTTCCAATTTTGATAAACTGATCATGTATTAAAAGCCTTGGATATCCAAGAATATATATTATTATTATTATTATTAAGTTGTGAGGGAGAGCACAACGAAGACCAACAAATCGATTCTTACAGGGCTTGAATCTTCTCGTCCTGAAAAGCCACGCGATAGCACCAAAGAATATATTCCGTCGGTTAAGGCTGATTCGATTGTTATTACCAGAAAAAATTCTCTTTTTAAAAAGCCTCGAAACAGCAACATAGTGGATAGTGCGTCGACTCAAGCTGTAGCTGCTACTATCACGGCAGAGGGTTCGCCTCCGAAGCATCGTGAAGGTCGAAGTAAGGCTAAATCGAAACAGATTTAGATTACCAGTGGGCCTTTTTCCTCTCATTCAAACCTACTTGCTGCTGTCGTTTCTAGCCTCGAGAAAGTCTCCAGTGACATTGAAATGATTGAATCAGCGCGTTTAGGGATTCGAGACAAATCTCGTAATGTCCTAGTGCAGAATCAGGATGAACCCTACATACGCGAGGCTAAAGCACGTAGATCACTGGACCGGACGTCCATAAGAAATCTGCTCCGAAATGCTGAAATGCGTCCAGACACAGCGATAAGGCGCGTTCATCGTGTAGGAGTGTGGAAGGGCACCAAACGTGCAACAGGCATGAGTCCAAGGCCTCTCTTGGTTGAATTTATCTCAAAGAACGATCGTGATAAATTCCTAGCAGGTTATAATAGCCTGGACAGAATCACCAAAGGTGAACACGTTGTTGTGCCCAACGACAACAAAGGATCCCCAAAGAAGAGTTATCTTTGGCATGTAATGCCGCGTAGCAGCATGCAATGTCCTTTGGAAAAAAATATGGCAGTATCAGATGCAGAAACTACGGAGGGTTTTCTGGATCTGAACGTCGTTCATAGTACTTACCCCGCAACTCCGCAGCTGATGGTTAGTAACCTTCAGAATACAACGGTACTTCAAAAGGTAGAGGTCTATTCATCCATCCTGGATAGCACGCCAAAAAACGTGCTGTCTTCTCGGGTACTACGCCCAAGGATCAGGCAGGAATGAGTCAAAATGTTTTGCTGGGTCCCGTCGCTACAGTGCTATACGGAAATTCATGTAGTATCCGAAATAAGTGGTCTGAACTTTCTATCCTGGCACATGGGCTCCGGTCACATACAATAGCACTGACGGAAACCTGGCTATCAGAAACTGATTCTATCCCCGAAATGATAAGTAACAGTTCAGTAGTTAGATGCGATAGACCTAGTGAAACAAATGGTGGCGGGGTTGCCATTTTTCTTGGGCTTTGTTTTCGAACTACAGAATCGAGCGTTCGGTATTCACCCTCAGTTTATTGAAAACTTGCCGTTCGTACTAGCTGAGAGCGTGGGTCGTCTTTTTACCGCATCGCTGGTGCATGGAGTTATTCCGAGTGATTGGAAGCTAGCCGATGTTATCCCGATACACAGAAGCGGCAGTCGTTCATCTGCTTGTAATTATAGACCGATAAGCCTTATTGTCATTCTCTGTAAGATCTAAGAGAGGCTTATCAGAGATCGGATCTGCGGGCACTCATTCGGGTTCAAGTTGCTGGACTCTGCTCAATATGGCTTCCTTAAAGGGAAGTCGTGCCTAACAAACCTCTTGGGCTTTCTAAACGAGGTCACCAGAAAATTGGATAAGGGCCAATAGGTTGAAGTTTTATACTTGGACTTCTGCAAGGCTTTCGACTCAGTGAACCATAGACTGCTCGCTAACAAACTAGGCCCTATGGGTATCGCTGATCGTCTGAGGAACTGGATAGTAGGCTGCTCAGGCAACAGGTACTATTGTGTCAGGGTGGGTAGTACGCACTCACGGAAAGTGAGGGTTACGAGTGGAGTACCGCAGGAATCAGTACTCAGGCCGCTTCTTTTCCTTATCTTCATCGATGACTTGGCAGCGCGCTTAAGTGTCCCTGCTACATTTTTGCGGATGATGTCAAGTTTATTGGATCACTCAACGAACGTGATTTTACTGACGATATTAAAAAGGTTATCGAGGGGTCTGTTACATGGGATCTACCAGTTGACTTCTCAAAAAGCTATCTCTTGTAGAAAGTCGGCAAGAAGCTGGTGGTAGCTGGCCCAGATGGTACACTTGTGATAACCGGGGTGCCGAGAGTACGCGACTTGAGTATAAAGATTTCTGCGGACTTTAAATGGGCTGATCAATGTGCAGCTGCTGCACATCGTGCTAGGAGCGCGCTATTTCGCCTTCGATCAGTTTTATCTTGCAGGTCCCCGGAGGTTCTCATATCGATATACAAGGCTGTCGTTAGACCTCATCTCGAGTACGGCATTCAAGCTTGGTCACCTTATCTTCAGAAGGATATTGCAAGGCTTGAGGGTGTTTAGCGCCTTGCTACTCGTAAGATCGAAGGGCAATCAGGTAGATCTTATGAGTGAAGACTATTAAGTCTAGGGCTCTTTTAACTGAAAAAGGTGGCTGCGTGGGGACCGGATAGAAACCTTCAAGATCATGGCCGGTTTTAGTACTGTTCAGCCAGGTGAAATGTATGTTCTCACACCCAATGTGGATACTCGGGGTCACCCTCTGAAACTGGCCAAACTATATGTTAGGTCTAATGCTCGTAAGCACTTCTTCAGTGAAAGAGTAGAAAGCCACTGGAACTGCCTACCTGAAGATGTCGTGAACTCTAACTCCGTAATTTGTTCCAAGAATAATAATAATTATAATATATATTCTTGGATATCCAAGGCATGTGATACATGATTAGTTTATCAAAATTGTAACAGCAAAAGAAAAAAATATAACGGTGCAATTGATCGAAGTGAGCGGGATATTTAAACATTTTTTTTCCGTTCAATAATAGAAACGAATATACAGAAAGTAAGAAAAGAATCCCAATGTCTAATAACAATAAGATTTCGTTTAAATTTTGTCAGAAGTTACGAATTGCAAGGATGGGAAAACAAGGAGAACATAAATGGAATGTAATTATGGAAAATGTGAAGTGGATTGTAATAAATTGTCATAGAAAAATTGATAAATAAATTATATATGTATCTTCTTCTTCTTCTTCTTCTGAATAGACGGCAGTAGGACTACAGTCCGTGAAAGCCGCTTCACCTCCCGGGTCTCTGCTATCTCAGCGTAGATTCCTCACGAGGAGTTACTGAGCTGAAAGAGTAGGCGAATCGCGCAGGATAGCGGGAAGTTCACCGTCCAATATGCGTTTACACTGCTCTTCGGTGACTGCTCCAATTGCATCAGCGGAGAGTGCATTCCAAATATTGACCACTCTGGTCGACAGAGTAAACGATGGCTTCAGGTGTTCCGTTCGGCGCTTCTGCAACTTCAGCGAATGACCTCTAGTTCTGGAGTCCGTGGATACAGAAAAGAATTGTTGAAGTTTCGTTCCGTAATATCCAAGTAGGATTCTCCGCGTGACCAGTAAATCATATCGCATTCTTCGATATTCCAGTGGGAAAAGTTTGAGTTCCCGCAATCGGTCGTCATAGGGAATAAGAAACATACCCCTCACGCACTTGGTAGCTCTCCTTTGGACTTTCTCCAGACGATCCTTCTCCCCTTTGGTTAACGGATAGTTCACGGGAAGCCCAAATTCCAATATTGGTCTGACGTGAGAGCTATACAGAACTTGAAAAACTTTGGGATTTATCTCTAAGAAGGATCGTCTCAATGCCCACCACATGCGGCTGGCAGAACCGACCTTTCTCGCAGTATCCTCCGCAGTTTTGAGGGATGAAGTTACCATCACCCCCAAATCTCGCTCTACACCAACTATCCTGAGACCATGGCCCTCCAACTGATATGCATGTCGCATGTTGTTGCTCCCGATGTGCATGATAGCACACTTCTTTTCATTAATCGGGAGCATCCATCTGTCAGTCCAACTCCGAAGTGCATTCAAATCATCTTGCAAGTGGGAAGCGTCAGCGGCCGTCGTGACAGAAGCCCACACCTTCAGATCATCTGCAAATAAGAAACAACCACTGTTCAGAATACCGGGAAGGTCACTCACATAGAGTTTGAACAAGGTTGGCACCAGAACGGATCCTTGTGGTACACCAGAAGTTGGGATAAAGGATGCAGATCTGGCCCCATTGACTTCAACGAGGCTTCGCCGACCGATGAGAAAATCCTCAATCCAAGCAAGCAACGAAGTCTCTATACCAGACATTCTTAGTTTCCAAATAAGCCTCTGATGTGGAACACGGTCGAATGCTTTACTAAAGTCGATGAAGACTACATCAACTGGCAAACCAGCGTCAAGGCTTCTGCACCAATGTTCTCGGGCGGTCAGTAGATTGGAGATACATGAGCGGCCTTCCGTGAAGCCGTGTTGGGCATTCGAGCATTGATGGGTCTCGCGCAAATACTGTTCTATCTTATTCTTTACAATCAGTTCCAGCAATTTGCCTACGACAGACGTAAGTGTAACAGGACGGTAATTTACAGGATCTGATAAACTCCCACCTTTAAACATCGGCTTTACTATACCCATTTTCCAATCCTCTGGTAGACGTCCCGAATTGATTGAAATTTGGAATA
>JACCGJ010018080.1:0-12012 GCA_013407085.1 Atriophallophorus winterbourni
GGCAAATCACGGTAGGGAAATTGTTCAATAGTTTCCAAAATGATTTTGGTTGTGATATTAGCGGATGGAAAATGTGGCAACTTACTGCAATCCACGTGATTACTAGCGATATGGTTCGCAACAGCTGGGTTCTCATCGATACACAAAAGCTCGGCGTTTTTGGACACCGCTTCAGTTTCCCCGGTCAGACTTGATTCGTCGATTCGCAAGTCAACCGTCTCGAGTAGCCGCAAGTCCGCTGGTACACGATCCCCCATGGAGAGTAGTACCAAGTCACCAGGAACCAAGTCTGAGGCGAGGAGATGCGACAGGCGACCCTGACGCAAGCTGCAAGTGAAGGGTGTTACTCAACACGTTGAATCGAGGAAGTACTAAGTTGATGAATGAAAATGAAAGTGATAAGACCAAATAGGGACGTGGAGGATGTGAGGATGTGAGGATCCCCACGTCAAGGGCCAACGGTAGTGAGTTGCATGCTGAAACACGCTGGAGTCTCACTACCATTTCTATTCCCCCCATTATATCTGTCTACGCCTGGGCAACCTGACAGTATTCTAGCTCATGTGCAGTCTCTGACTGTGCGGCACTTTGCCTGGATCAAGCTTTGCTTCCATAACATACCATACGTCGATGGAAGCCAAGTAGACTGAATTCCAGTAACCAGAGGTGACCATCATCATCATCAGCGATAGCTCAAATCAAACCCATACCTAAATATACTTCTCACTCATAAGCACAAGAGAATTGCAGGAAAATGAGCAGAAGGGGATGCATTGTGTTGCTCACATCCTTGCAATTACACTCCACAACCAGTTTCTGACTGTGAGCGGTCATTATGTGGAGATTAGGTTTAGTGAGCGTCATTAAGGGAAGAGTACCTTGCAAGCTAAACAAATTAGCAGTAAAAATTCGCAGACATACTGTACTGAGGTTCACACAATTTAGACACACGAAGAGAGAACTGGTGGTTCGTCTTGTCATGTGTTAAAACGAGAGTTCCTCGCCGCACAGGCGCAACAAACCACAGCGATATCAGATCGTGAGGATCATAGTCCATGAGACAAGCTCGCGAGTTATGGCCTTTTATTGTCATTGCTAGATTAAAATGCATTCCGTGCCAATCAGGAGGCGTCATAGAGATTCGGTAGCCGATGGTTCAATAACAGTTTAATATGCAAAGCCAATGAACGTAATACATCAATATGCTTGGAAAAATATTCCCAAAGTTTAGAAAACACTCGGGAATGCCATAAAATTAAACGGAATAGTTCAAGATGGACGACAGCCATGAAAAAATGTTTTCGAACATTGATTGGTCGTTCGGCTTGCTGATAGCCAAACTGACCACAAATATCGTACCAGAATAGACACGGATGTGCAATCGTGCAGTACTTATGTGCTGTGCGGCTAACACCGTACTGAAAGGATTGGCCACCGGTAGTGAGCTGCATGCTGAAACACGCCGTGTAGTCTGACTACCATTTCTTTTTTTCTCGTATCTGTCTAGACCTGAGCAACCTGACAGTAGCTTAGCCTATGTGCAGTCTATGGTTATGCGGCACTTCGCCTGAATCAGGCTTGTGCTTACATACATAGTGAACGATTCAGTGAGTTGTATCAGGAAGTAAAATGGCAAAATTTGTGAGAGTGGAGTCAATGATTCAATCCGACAAAACAGGCAAATTGAAGAGCGATCAATTACATACGAAGAGAACATTTGTTCATCTATAGCAAGTGCGACATCGCTTGCTTGCCCAAATAGATGGCGTTATATGATAAAACGAAAAACAGCTACATAGACTGCAAAACCACATGATGCCCATCTATCTTAGAACATCCACTTCATTGACAAAAAGCTCGGAAAAAATTGAGAGAGATTAGCTTGAGCTCAGACGATACCAGGGATCACGCAGGAATCCGCAAATGCTAAAGAAATACACTGAAAAATAGGCAAAATGACAGCAGAACCACGCTATAATCATATATCAGTTGACATGTGTTCAAGGCTTATAAGAGAGCTGCTGACGCGTCTCATTCTGGAGCCGCGATTGCACATATTCGAACAATGTGTTCAACTCTGATTCTACACCTACTCAGATCTAAATTTGGTATCAAAAAGAAGAGGCAAGATAACTGCGACAATTTAGCACCTTGCCCAATAAGTGGAATCTGATACCACTTCAATTAACTAAAACGGAGATAGCCAATATTTCGCCAGGCCGCCTACAAAGGATGAAACGTTACAACCTATACACACGTATAGCTCGACAGATACTCGCATTCCCTCTCTTCCGTATGATTGTGAGGAGGCATTCATGCAAAAGTATGTATGTATAAAAGCACAAGCCTGATCCAGGCAAAGTGCCGTACAGTCAGAGACTGCACGTGGGCTAAGATACTGTTAGGTTGCCCAAGCCAAGACAGATATGCCAAAGAAAATAGAAATGTTAGTGAGACTCCAGCCTGTTTCAGCATGCAGCTCACTACCTCTGGCAAATCAATTTAGCACGGTGTTAGCCGCACAGCACATAAGTACTGTACGATTGCACATTCGTGCAAGGTAAACAATATTGATGCAACATTCTATTTTGGGCTGGATCGTAATTACTGACTACACGAGGCAAAAGCATAGCAACAGCAGCATTGGAACGTAATGCGAACTCCACGAAGGTGTCACAGTCAACAAGGAACAATTTAAAGATGAACAAACAATAACTAATCGATAATAACGCGTATGCAGGGGCAAAAACTGATATACAAGAGTTGCTGGCACAAGCGCACGATGGTTTTATGCTCCATAGTGTTTCAAATCAACAGTCCGATTTGGGAGGAACAATCTCACACAGCGCTCACAGCGAAAGGCAGTACTCGGTCAATCGGCAGCCGACAACTTGGAAAGGACGCTTTAAAGGGTGCTTCTAAAGTAAGCGGTCAGGAGCAAGTTCTTCCGAACGAGTAGGGTCAATGTCAGGAGCTTTCATGTTTCTTTCACAACTGTCTTTGTAGGCAAGACCTGCGTGGTGTATGAAATCACAAGTTTGAAGCCATGCAAAGTACCTCATAGTCGTGGACTGTGCATGGGCTGTGCTACTGTCGAGTTGCCCAGGTCGATTCAAATATAAGAAACGGAAAAACGGAAGTGGAACTGCGGCATGAGCTGCATGGGGAAGATGCAGCTCACTGCCGGTGGCAAATCGATTTAAGCGCATGGATGTTGCACAACGCCAATGACCTCGAATTACGGTTCGTGCGTGACTGTCGTTATGGCAGAAAACACACCAGATAATCAGTCACCAAACAGAACCATTTGTAGAAAAGTAACGAGAAAAATAGGTGGAGTCGATGGAGGGAAAGAAATTTGTATCTTATATTCTGCTGGAAATGTGAGCAACACATTACTTAAGTAAGATCAATCATTTGAGGAGTAGCAATGCGTAGAATTGCGCGCTACCATCAACCAATAACATGCCATACCTCAACAGCAACACACCATGAGTCAAAAGCATTACCAATGAAGTCACACCAAATAAAACACAATTGTGCATATCAATCAATGAAAGGTGGCTTTAATCAGCACATGCTAAAACTTGTCGAACATCGATAACTATTGCACCAAATGGCACAAGTGATATTTAGGAAGGAGTGGTGAAAAAATAGACTTCAAGGGTGTGTAATTGTGCACTTTACGAAACAGGTAACACCCTGCAAGAATGAATTGGCTGCGAGCTGCGAGCGGTACACCGCTGGAGTCTCACTGCCAGGACCAAGGCAGCCACATCATGATCATCATCAGCATGGAAAGTATTACGGGGGTATCGAATCTCGAGTGCATAACTGCCATACAACCATGACTTGTTGAACTACTAAAAAGTTATTAAATGGTAGGGCCTAAAAAGCCATTGAACATGTTTAAAAGTACGCACAGACACACCTACACCTCGAATCAAAAATGTATGTAGGCGTGCTGTGATTGAGTAGGGCGATATCGGTATGGCATCTTCCCAGCGGCTTTCACTGTCACGCATCATAACAAGTTTTCTTTCATTTCACTTGACAGCATACAAGATTAAGTAAGTAATCCAAGATGTTTACATCAAGACCGCTACTGAACACGATTTTGAGCAAGATCTTGTTCTCCAACCTATGAGACGGATCGACACAACTGCAGTTAATTTAACAAACAAAGCCAGTATCTGCTTGAGCCAAGTCAAAGTCTGGTCACCATTACAACGACGCCATTCCGATTTAGGAGTAGCAAACGCTACCGCGTTAGGAAAACGATGATTTCTCATTCACAATACGTGGCCTAACCAGCGAAGTCATAGGTATGCTAACTTGTTATTCGATATCTACGTCGATGTAAGCGGTCAAGAGCAAGTTCTTCCCAACTGGCGGGATCAATGTCAATAGCTTTCATATCTCTTTCTGAAACGTCTTTGTACCGCAAGTGGGTTCTACCCAATGGTCGACTTCCTGATTTCAACTCACCATAGAGTAGATCTGTCGGAATACGACCATTTTCAATACTGTAGACGTGGCCAAGCCACCACCCTTGTTTGACGCCTCGGCGAATTTCAAAGGCTTCTGAACTGAAACCCTTAAAAAGGACTGAACCCTTCATGCAAGAGCGGAAAGAAATAACTAGTTTGAAAAGTCTTGGGGGCAGCTTATCAGATCAAGCATTTTGAAAAGAACCTCCACGCTGACGTATAATGGCGTACGCTGTTTCTGACACTTTTCTTAAAGTTGTCTCAGGGAGAAGATCATGTCAACAGTTGACCTTCACTTGCGGAAGCCACATTGAGATTCGGAGTAAACTCATTCAACTAAAACTTGTAGCCAGATCTGTAAGACATTAACAAACACTTTGCCTACAACATTCAGAAGGGAGATTCATTCTGTAATTGTTGCAGTCGCCTCTACCACCCATATTCCTGAATAGCGTGATGATCTTTGTGTCTCGCATCTCTTGTGGGACACACTCCTCCTGCCAGCACTGAAGAAGCCAATGGTGAAGAGGTTGTAATAATGCTGCTCTACAGCATTTGATGAGCTCAGGTGGAATTCCGTCGTTACCAGGGGCATTCCCATTCGCTAAGCGGTCGATTGCCCTATTGAGAATAGGGGAAGCAGCTATATATTCAATGATCGGCAACCGCTCGACTTTCTCAAGTATATGCGGTAAAATTCTACTGTCCGTAGAGTAGAAAGAGGAGAAGTGTTCTACCCATCTTTCCACCTGCAGAGTTTTGTCGACAATCGGGTTACCCGATGCAGACTTAATGGGAGCCTTTTTAAGTTTGTTTGGGACAATGGCTCTCTTGATCCCATCATACATACCGTGATAATTCCTAGTATCCACAGCCTTTTGAATATTGAGGCTAATTTCAGTCCAATAGTCATTTGCACAGTCCTGCAGTCTGTTAAACCTTATTTCTAGCTGCTCTTAGAAGTTGTAAGTTTTCATTTGTTGGCATACTTTTGACCGTTTCTCGTCCAACACAGCAGTCATCTCAGAAGATTTTGCTTCGAACCAGTCGCTCATTCGAGCTTTCTTCGGACCGAAAGTGGAAAGTGCGACTCGGCATATGCAGCTTTTTATCGATTCCCAGTTTTCTGAAGTTGATTCGAGTAAGGTTGTCTTGTTGAACTCCACTGCGAAGGAAGTTTGCAACGAATCGGTTATAGCAAGTTTTGGTAACGTTTCGCTTCTGAACACAGAAGCTTCGTCAGACCAAAGAAGTCGGTTCGAACAGTGTTCAGGTGTTTACATTGAGCAAACATCTAGAGAAATTTTCACTAGAGTAAACGAACATAGGTAACGATTAGGAAAGCAACCCCGCAATCCCAGCAAATATCAATCACTGATTCGGGAGTATGCCCTAGCTGAACACGTGCTAGACACTGGACACAGCGTAGATCTCAATAACGTGGACGTGATAAGACGGGGTGTTAAATCTTATAGGGGAAGACTTCATGCTGAGGCATTTGAAATAACAAAGGCTGGGGCGAATGCGGTGAACAAGGTGGATGTGGCGGATATCTCAACAATCTGGCGTTCGGTTCTGCAGCGGATGAGGATTAATGTGCATAACATCTAATGTGCACATGGATTACGTAAGCAGTGGGTCAGCAGACGCTGTTCGCACCCGCACAATAAATAAACAAATTAGGGATTAACTTAGCATTTAGGTAGTGTGATTAATTTTCTTGATCTCGCCGGTCTATCTTAGAGAACTCAGGATTGATCAAGAAAATGCCATTTAAACCTGAACACTGTTCGTACCGACACACTTGGTCTGACGAAGTTTCTGTGTTCAGAAGCGAAGCGTTACCAAAAAACTTGTTATGACCGATTCATTGCAAACGTTCTTTTCATGGTTATGGACTCCCGATCAGTCTTGAATATTTTCAATTACGTCGGCTGGAAAGGCTTTTACAAATCGCGCAGCTAGATTAGGTTTGCACATGCGAGTGACGTTTATGTTAGGCCTATCAAACAATTTGGTGCGGTGAAATCTCGTGTCGGGAAGCTTCGGTTCTACACAGACCAGTGTCGTAGTCTGCGCTTTGATGTGATCTGGTGAGAAGTACGTTTCCTATAGTAGTGCGCCTAACAAGAATAAGATCAAGCTGATGCCAATGCTTAGAGTGAGGATGTTTCCAAGAGACTTTATGCCGTGGTTTTGTTTGAAAGAAAGTATTACTGAAAAAAGACAGGCGTTGTCCATTTTCATTGGTTTAACGTACACCGAACCTTCCGAGGCTGTTCTGCCAAGACTCGTAATCTGCAACAACTCTGGCGTTGAAATCACCCAATACCACTACACAGTTTTTGTGGCACGTTTTGAGGACTGTTGTGAGGTTATGATAAAAAGCGTCTTTTTCAGGCGTCGCAGAGAGCGTCGGTGCATAAACGTTCGAAAAGTTAATGGTACCAGTAATGCACTTCAGATTTAGAGTCCAAATTCGTTCGCTCCCATTGCTGCTCGGTTCTCCTGTTTTTAGTAGGCTGTTTCGCACGGCAAACCCAACTCCATGCAGTCGAGGCTTATCAGAACCCATTCCTTTGCAAAAATGTGTAAACTCTTTCTGTTAACATACCAGTGTCTGGTAATCGCGTCTCTGGCAGGGCAGCCACGTCGACGTTCAGCCTTTTTAACTCATTTTAGCTCACGTCTGATTTTCTTACGCCTCTGATATTCGAGAAGGCGTCATGAAATCCTGGGAGCATGGGCCGCCTTCATGAACTTACGAGCTCCACCTGGCTGAAGGAAGCTGATTTTGAGGTGCCGGTCAGCGGCCTTCGCCCTTTCTCCTGTCAGTAGAAGCAGTTCCGCCTGGTTACACAGGACCATGCGTGCAGGCCAGGAGCTAGAGTTGGCTGTCAGAGGCTATATGAAATTAGGATCTTATCCCCAAAACCGCTCCGGCGTGACAACCTGTTTTCGAAGTAAGGATAGTAATATTTAACCAATCAAAAGGAGGGAAACTGTCCATCGTTAAGAGTAAAAAAGACGAGGGACGCTAACAGAACTTTGTGGGTCATGCATTGACCGTGATAACACGTCAGTTAAATCCTTGCATATGAATGAGATCACAAACCTTATCCATGCAAAGTGTCGCACAGCCACAGACTGCATGTGGGCTAAGATACTGAATTGATATAAGAATGAAAATCGATATGGCAGCGAGACTGCAGTGTCTTCGCATGAAGCTCATTATCGGTGGCAAACCAATTTAGCATTGTTAGTTGCAGAACACAAAAGTACTGAGCAGGTAACAACGTTCTAATGTGATTGTGATTTGCCAAACACGCTAGAGTCTCACCCCCATGTTCTCATTTTCTCTACGCCTGGGAAACCTCATGCATAAAAACATTTATATCGAGCAAACTTTGACAGAGCGTAGTACTAGGATAACCGAACACAAAATGTGAATCGGTAAGCAGCAAGAAGGTGGATGACATCTGCACAATCCGGCACCCGGTTCTGCAGCGGGTGTAGATTAATGTGCGTGATCCCTGGTGTGAACAGGAATTACGCAATCAAGTTAATCGATCAGCGATTGTTGATTATACCATACCAAACCAAAACTAGTAAGGACACAGACCGTAATGTGTGTGTGCATCAACTGATTTTAATCTCGCCTGGTCTTTTTTAAATCTCAGCGCTCACCATGGCATGCACAGTTCTTAGGCAGTTCAAAAATAGTCAGGTGAATGCAATTTGAACTTGATCTCTGTTCGTACTGATGCCTTTGTCTGACGACGCTTTTGTATCAGAAGCGAAAAGTTACCAATAAAGTGCTCATTCCGATTCACGGATGTGTAATCGTGCAGCATTTCTGTGTTGCGCAAAATTGATTGGCCAACGGTAGTGAGCTGCATGCTGAAACACACTGGAGTCTCACTGCCATTTCTATTTCCAAAACTCGGTGGAATTCGATCGCGGGTGTGTTTGAAATTCCTCGATGGCTTGTACTTCATTCTGGACGACAACAATGCATCATCATCAATTGAAGCACAAGTCTGGAGCCAGACAAAGTGCCAAGCAATATGAAGCAACATGCACGGAGGTACAATCGTGCTTTGAGGCTAACACCCTTGCTGAATTGATTGGCCACCGGTGGTGAGCTGCATGCCGAAACAGGATGGAGTCTCACTACCATTTCCTGTTCTTTTTTCTTCCTCATGTCTGTCTAGGCCTGGGCAACCTGACAGTATCTTAGCCCACGTGCAGTCTCGGACTGTGTAGCACTTAACCTGGATCATGCTTGTGCTTTCATTCCATACCATACCTACCGATTCATTACAAATTTTCTTTTTTCTCGAATTATTCTCCAACGTTGGGATACCTCGTACAATTGTGTTCGACAACGGTTCGCAATTGACACCCACAGAAGTTGAAAATCTTGGTGTCACATGGAGAATAATACAAGTATGAATACTCGTTTATATACGTATAAAAATAAACCAGAGAAATCCACCAGCATAAACGCGCAAACACGGTATTACCGTTAACGTATGAACTCACCAAGTGCACTTTGGTGGCATCAGCTGTTTCAATGCTTCCAACGCTTTTTCGGAACGATAATTTTGTATAAATGCTACGGTGACCACAATACAAACGGCCTAAACGGACGGAAGAGAGTGAACACGGGTTGACAGTGAAACATACCGCGGTGATGCTGATGGTATCGTCATACTGACCCATAAGAAAACTAATAATGGCAGAAACTAGAAGAAGGACAATCATCGGTTCTTTGAACTGCTCCAAATATTTGACGAGCAACGACTCAGGCGCATGATGATCAAAACTGTTTGAACCACACACAGAACGCCGCCGCGTTACCTGGATATCATCGAGACCAGTTTGAGGGTCGACCTGACAGGGACGATGATGATATATGCGAAAGAAATACCTGTAGCAAATCGAGCACTTCGTCGGCAGACTTCACAGCAGCGGTACGGGCGCATAACCGATAGTTCATTGTTAATGCTTGTTGAATGTGTGTCCGAACATGATAATTGCATGACCAAGATCGAGAAATTTGACTGAAAATACCGAGAAAAAGAAAAAATGAGTTTGGCAAAAAACAAGTAGGTCATGCATACATGATTTACTGGGTTTGAACATGTAAGCCAGTGTTGGATAAGGTTAGCAAGCGGATCGTAATATCCCTACTTGTTGAGTGCAAACAGCATGAAATAGGTCGAGGGGTGCGAGTGTGACGGAAATGCATTCAAATATGGATTTTCGATTTATTAGCTCATGCAATGTTGGGTAGTAATGTCGATATAGAGAAGCAGATCAACCTGCATAGGTTACGCTGGCTGGGTCACGTATTACGGATGCCAGACCACCGACTTCCCAAACGGATTCTGTTTGCGACGCCACATCCTGATTGGTGCAAATCTCGGGGTGGCCAAACCGTCACATGGCATAGACAGTTAAAAACCCTTACTAGTAACCTTTCCAAAGTAGGCGCAGCGCGTCTTCCAGGCTGGTGTCCCCGCGATCAGATATAGCAGGGTTAGTTTTACGCTTCAGGATATGTCCCGAAACCGTCTTCAATGGCGGTCTTGCACTAAACATATTCTTGGAGTTTGTTTAACCTTGTATGTTGTCAAGCGGAGTGACGAGAAAAGCTTGTTATGATGCATGACAGTGAAAGCCGCAAGGAAGCTGCCGTGCTGATGTCCCTCTACTCGTTCACGAAACTTGTTTAAATGCATTTTCCATTCGAGGTGTAGGCACCTCTTCCCAGTTTGTTTGTGCTTACTCTTCTATAGAAGCGTAGCAATTTAAGTCCCACTTTCCCCATCTTTTAGGATTTTACTTTTTCATGGTTGTATGGCAGTTAAGCATTCGGTACGTGCTACCGGTGTATTGCTGTCTTTGATGATGATGATTATGCTCATGCACATGCATGTACGACGGATCTCGTGCTTTTGTATCTAACCTAGCTGGCTCAGGAACGGTTCTGTAGTGGAGCACAGTAAGTTCAGATTAAGTCGCAGGCTTTTCAAGTTGGTCGGCGTATTCAATCGACGCCCCGAGTTACATTCTTGACCGAAATATAGAGGATAGAATAGGATGTGTATGATCTATGATCGTGATGATAAGCATTATTATCAACAACATCGTCTAGGCTGGTTGCTCGAAAGTATTTCATTCAACGTCGAAACAGATGCTTCCGATGTCGCCATTGCCGCTTCTCTTAGCCAGAACCACAAACCCGTTGAAATTTTCTCGAGGACCATTTAAACTGGTCACTGACCAGCACTCAATTACATTAATGCATGGTGGCGGCCAAAAGAGTAAAATCAAAAACGAAAAGATACGGCGCTGTAAAAGCGAGCTTTCCGAATCCAATTTATTATGTTGTTTATCGACCGGGTAAGGAAAACCATGTTGCGGACACTTTATCACGTAACGTCTGAGCGTCTATTTCGAACCCTTAATAACTGAGGGAGCTGCATAACTCACTCTGCAATTCAGGAGTTAGTAGAATGTTTCATTTCGTCTGGTGCTAAAATCTACCTTATTCTGTGGACAACGTCAAACGAGTCATTGCCAATTGCCGAAATAAAGCCAAGGATTTTCAAGTGTTCCGGTACGCTTATTAAAGTCCTTTAACTTCAAGTACTCAAAATCTCTATTTGCTAACATTAATAGACGGATTCCCTCGATCCCCTTTTGCCTTTCCATGTGTGGATATGTCATCAGGCACCGTGATTGGCCGTCACACAATTTTTCACTTTGTTCGGGATGCCTGTCTATATCCACTTTGACAGGGGTTCATCCTTCTTCTCTTCAGAACTTAAAAACTTTCTGACTGAAAAAGAAATCGCCATGAGCCACAAGGCAACGGGCAGGTAGAACATCTCAATGGCACACATAGAAAAACAATCCGCCTTGCTTTAAAAACTCATAATTTACCGTCAAATCGCTGGGAGACTAAACAAGTTGTGCTTGTATGCCACTGTGAATGAATGAATGAATGAAAGCACAAGCCTTATCCAGGCAAAGTGCCGCACAGTCATTGGCTGCACCTCGGCTAAAATTCTGTCAGGTTGCCCAGGGCTAGACAGATACGAGAATGAAAATAGAAGTGGCAGTGATAGTCCAGCGTGTTTCCGCATGCAGCAGAGATGGACGGCTGATAATGGAATACTGTTAAAAGAGTAACCTCCGAACGTATATCATCAAATAGTTGACAATTTACATAAAATTATTTTTATATTTTCCCTTTTTCCATTGGTGCTTTTATACACCTACAATAAACTTCCATACCGATGCACTCGTGCTTCTGTTTGACAATTTTGTTATTGTGAGACATAACAAAAACAGATGCGCATTTCTGAGGTGGTCACGTGCTGATTTTTTTACTGTGCCGGTTTGGTGATGTCAGGTATAATCGTTTTATATTTTAGCTTGCACACAACAGTTTCTAGACCATTAGAGCCTAATTCTCAGGCCTTTGCCTATTGATACTCTGACGTAATGA
>JACCGJ010018081.1:0-21707 GCA_013407085.1 Atriophallophorus winterbourni
GCTCACTGAAGCTGATCTTACTGTCCCCACCTGACGACAGCAAACAGCCCGAAACCGGTAGTGGTGTGTAAGGGATGGGGACGTGAGCAACACATTACTTTAGTCGTCCTATTCGTTTGGATAGCGTCACTTATAAATTTCCATTGTTGTATATCGTAGTTGAAGTTACAATTTGTATCGGGAGAGTCAGCAGCTTCAGGTACGTTCAGCATTATAAGACTACGACTGTCGAGGTCGTTTACTTTCCCAGTGTTCCTATTTACTGCCGATTTTGTCCGTTCTGACCTGGGTATATCAACGAAGATACGTGGTGTGTTTTCTTCACCGTCCCGTAACAAGTATGCAGATAAAAGTACATCTATTTCTTTTTCACTTTGCAACACTACCGTGAGAAATCTTGTTTTTTCTGGGTGCGGCGCTTCGGGAGCACGATTCAAGCGAGTCATTGAAACTGGATTGATTGCTTTCAATCTCATCCTAGTGCACAGTTCCGACTGACTGACTGACGTGCGGTCGCATTTTTTGGTGCTATGAAACACTTTTGACCGTTTCTTCGGCAAATCTGCTCGGATTTTAACCATTCCAAAACCCTTTGTTACATTTTGATCAGAGCTATCGGAATCAGACAATAACGAATACTTCGCTTTGGGATTTAAAGCGAAGCGAAGTTGCGAAGCGAAGCGAATATTGTTGAATATTCGCTTCGCTATCGCCATGGCGAAGGGCAAAAATAAACTTCGCTAAAAATTCGTTATACTTCGCTTCGCTTAAAACGAAGTGCAAGTTCAAACTTCGCCGTAAACGAATATTAGCGAAGTCTTCGCTCAAAGCGGAGAGTGTTTATTTTTGTACTTTAATAATTTAACCCTTTGTCTACGGGAATTGTTTTTGATGTTGACACTTGTTGACTTGTTGATAGACAAAGGCCAGACAAGTGCACTCCTATGGTGACTGAAGGTACCGACGTAAGCTACTTAGCAACCGACTGCTTGTTTAATTGCTATAAGCTAACATTTGAGGTGGTAACTAGAGTTACGGTCAGTAGACAAAGGGTTGTACTTTTTTGTACTTTAATATTTTAAATGTATTCTCGTAGGTGTGTGGCCGGATGCGAAGGGCGTCGGTGTTTTGTTCTGCTTGGGTGTTTGCCGCTCTGCGTGGGTGCTTGCCGCCTTGCCTGGGCGTTTGTTTCTTTTACGTGCGTGGTTGGAGGACTATAAATAGGATGAAAATTTGATCGTCTCATCATAGTCTCATCATGAGCCCCCGAAGACGCACCACAAGTCGGACAAGGACAAAGACTCGGCCTCGGCCTAGAAGTCCAAGAGGAGCCCGACCCTCAAGGTTAAGCGCCGTCCAAAGACACGTGGACCCCCAAGTCCTCCAGAAAGAGGTCTCCGCCGCCGTCAGATGATGATGATGATGACGACTTTCATCACACCACCTGCTGGCACAAGCCTACCAGATCACCGATCTGGAACTTCTTCAAGAAGGAAGCTGCGAAGAAAGGTGCGAAGGAAAGAGAAGCTCGAGCTCTTTGCCAAGTCGAGGATTGTGGCCAGTCCATCGCCCGGCCTCAGGGAACCCCCAAGGCATGGTCGGCCACATCATGTCGAAGCATCCGGACGTTTCTAAGCAGTTTCTGAACCAGAAGGCCAAGTTAGAGACTGAAAAGGTGAGTTAGACTCAGTTTGACGCAACTTTAGCTATACTTCGTTTAAACTTTGCTATACTTCGCAATAACTCGCCATATACTTTGTTATAGATCGCTTAGTACTTCCAAATACTGTGCATGAACATCGTTATATTTTTGCAATAGTTTGTTGGAAATCAAGCTCAACTGTTTATCTTTCTTTTCTTTTCCAGAAGAAGCAGCAGCAGTCCCAGTCCAGCTCCGGGCGAGTCAAGATCGGGGAGTCATACAAAAGCTTTTCAAGAAGGCTCTCAGTTACCCCGATCACTCAGTACTACAAGTCCGGCGGCAGCGCCAGCGCTCCCAAGAAGTACAACCCGAAGAGTCCTCTCCAGCTGAGGACTAACCTGGAGATTATGGCCTACCTTGCCGGTGCCAAACTTTCGTTCAGCCATGTGGAGAATCGCCACTTTATCAGGTATTTAAAATGACAAATTTACAATTACAAGTTGTTACCTTCTTACTTGAAAGATAATTTCGATTTTACTTTGCTATACTTCGCTTAAACTTTGCTTTACTTTGTTATATATTGCTATTTTTCGATTAAAAATCACTATAATTAGGATATATCGCTATTACCTTCGCTATTATTCCAGGTAATCTCAGTCTCTGGACCAGAAGTTCAACATCCCCAGGCAGATCATGTTCTCCAGGCACATCTGTACCCTCCTCTTCAAGAATGTCAAGGAAGCCATGGAGAAGAAGCTTGCCGAGGACCTGGCCAACCTCCTGGGAGTTGGATTCACCAGTGACATGTGGATGACCCTGAGGTCAACCTTGAGGATGTCGAGTTTGTCGACACCCAGGAGCTCACGGCGGGGGCCTACTCCCCTCTGACTGAAGGCAGCCGGACAACTTCCGGCATCAGGTCCAGGTCCAGAACCCCGGTCTCAGAGACCGACTCAGAGGAGGAGCCTAATTTCCTTTCAGAGAACAAGGTTTTGTATATTTCCAATTCCAAAGCTCATGAAAAAGTGCTCCCTTGTCAAATAAAAGTTCTTTCATGGTCAAAAAATAATTTATTTCGGAATTCGTTTTATTTCAGCGAAGAATAGCGAATTTAAACGAATATTAGCGAATTATAGCAATTTATAGCAAGGTTTTTCGTCGAAAACGAAGTTTTTGGGGGACATCGAAGTTGAGCGAAGATTATTCGCTAATATTCGTTATGGCGAAGTGCTGCTCATGGCTGATTTCAAGAATTGTCATTTCGAGTGCATACTACATTTTAAGTGATAAGTTAAATAAAGAGGGCAATTTCACTGAAAAATTCGCAAAATAGCTTTCAAAAATATCGGTAAATTGTTAGTTTGAAGTTATGTCACAACATTATCAGCAAATATCACAGTACTAATAATTTATCTGAAGCAAACAGGTAACTATATTATTTAGAAATAACTATATAATGTATTAATAAAAATTGTTTTTTTAATTTTTTTCAGAATGTTTTGAGAATGTGGTGTTTTACTCCTCGTCGTTGGAAATGAGTGAATGATTCTGTTAAAAATCATAATGAAATTAGTTTCTATATTAAAATAATTTCCGATTGGACGGTTGCATCGCAAATTTCAAGATTAATCGAGAAAAAAGAAAATGAAAAGATAAATTTTAAGGTGGAATTTATTAGAATGGCTAAAATATATACTGATTAGCTTTGATTTTAAAGGGAGATAATTTAAAACAAATGATTGTGATAAACTTCATCTTGAATTGGCTAACTCTTGGTTAAGGATCATCATTCATTGACTCACCCGTGATATTTAAGCAAGGCAAGATAACTTCTGAGTATCCACTCAAGACTCGCCGCAAAACGTGTTCCATTGGAAATGATATCAAAATTTCACAAATTTAATTCTAAAACGGAATGCGATTAGTGAATAAAAAGAACCAAATGCAACAACGCTCCGTTATATAAATGCTCGTTTGCACGTATTTCCATCAAACGCATTTCCATCAAACGCATTTCCATCAACCGGTTTCTTGATGTGATCAAAATGCATGCATTTTGTTCATAATCATTGGTTTAAACCCTAGGAGAGTGAAGATCGGCCGATGTGAGCAGCACATATGTTTGGAGACATATGATTACACAGATTGCTTGTACCAACCTTATCCAACAGTGGTATGCAACCGGAAATTGTTTTCCATTCTTCCAAGGTTTCAATCGCATGTTGGTTACTTACTTATTGTACCTGTGCAAACAACCCGAAGGTGTTGGTGAGGCGTGTGTTTAGGAAATGAGCTTTCACGATTATAATCATGGGTTTGCAAACTATCTACTCAGAACTCAAAACTCAGAAATGGTTTGTGGTAAAAGAAGCAGTAAGCTTAACGATAACCATAGGATTACGAGGTATATGTAGAAAACATATAAAATATCTCACAAATCAATGAGGACACTCACGTGCCGCATGGTTCATCATATACTCATCGAGTTTAGAAGCGAAAACAGCAACAGATTCCGATCGAATAATGACCAATATTCAATCGAGAATGCGGAATGCTCGAAGCCTTTAAATGTTTCGTGTACGAGTAAAGCCATTGGGTTTTCGCAAATATTAAAGTGGATGGTTTTGGACACATGTGATTGAACAGGTTGGTCTTGCCAAGCACATCCAAAAGTATATGGCAAAGAAAGCATTCGTCTCGTTTTCTTGGACAGTATCTTAAGCATATTACATAAAAACAACCAAATATGTTTTGAATACATGTTTCTTCAAATGTATTATGTAATGAAAATGTCATCGAAAAACATTGTTATTTATCATCACAATCAAGTTTTGCAATAATTTAAATTCTTTTAATAAAAAAACTGTGCATCACTTATCCGGGTGTTTGTCTTACGGACTACATTTTTTGAATATCTGTATTAAGCTTTATTTTGTAAATACCTATTCTTCCTTATGGTAAATTTTCAAATCTGACTGAGCGGAGTTCATTTCGGATCTGCGCCAGGACCAAATCTTTTTTTGCAAAAACATAAAAGATTGACCACAATCCCATCTTTGAAAAAAGGATTTAAACATCTTGTCAGCTTGGGAGGGTGTAGGTGATATGGAATTTAACAAAGGGTAACGCAAGATACCTTGACAATTCTATACTTTGGATACACTGAATGGGAAGTAAAAGCTAACCATATGTTCTTGACAATTCTGTAAAAAATAACATGAATTTTGGATCAATGGAGAGAAAAGGAGGTGACATCAATTTATTGCAGAATCACATAAAATATTTTCCAAATATCGCATAAATTTACAATGTTTCCTCTGATTTAATCCATATTAAATAAATCGATATTAGGAGTTCAGAATGTGCAGATGAAATACTACTTATTATTATTTTTTCACTTATGAGCTACTGAGTGCACTTCAAAGCGCAGCTTCTTCACGCTATCTGGTCCAAATTTAAATCGGCTTATCTGGAAATCAATCAGACAACAACTGATTCACATAATTTGCTCTGGAGAGCTTTTCAACATTAGAGGCGTGCCGCTGTTTTTCATAATGAAAACAGGACTTTTCACCCCCCCCACCGTTATCGTTTAATGAATGATCGCGTTTGGTTTTCATGCAGAAAGTTTAACCGGATGCCTGGATTTTAGTGGTTCTGATTGTGTTGGTATGTGGACTGCTTTGACTACAACCAAATTTTCAGCTTATTTAGTATTACATATAAAAAACTATATATGATATATACCGCCGCAGCGGAACAAAATCTCTGATAGCGAATATTCTGCATGAAATTGGTAATAATCCTAATTTTACAGGATGAGTATTGATTAGTATTTGCTTAATTGAAAGAACGAGATGGTAATTTCGCAAATGGGACGCAACTTCAAGTGACTATATCAAATCATGAATAAGAAATCAAAACTCAAAATAGGTCTACAGGTTGGTCTGGCAAAGATTCTGTTTAGTGTCAGATTTTTATTAATAAGTAGTATATAAAGTTCGAAAAGCAGGACGGAAGCACACGACCGGTATAGCGGTTATTGCCGCTCATCAGGTATGCGTATCCGTGACCTGAAATTCGAACGCCGTTCTGACTTTGTGCTAAACCCATTTATTTGCGATATCGAGGATAAATCCTCTTTTGCAAATTGAAATTTAGCTTTTATATGGGGACTAATCTAAGTCCTACATTTGGTGCAATGAAGCACCGGTAACCGTTTGGAATATTTTTGCAACATCCCAATAACAGCATGATGGTAGTTTTGTTTAAAGTCAGATTTTTATTGATAAGTATTATACGACGTTTGAAAAGCAGGACGGTGATATGATGCATAAATCTGGCGTTTTTCACTCGACCACTGGGAAAACTGAATGTTGGAATATCTTCAAATATGGCATTACAACGGCATCTTCATAAGTTCTGTCATTGCCAGCTTTCTAGATGCTTTCAAGCCTGAACGAATGTTATAAACCACAACTGGTGTCCTGCTGCTTACACGCATCTGGTAGTGGCAGCACGAGCAGTATCCGAATGATTTACAACAGTAGAAGAATGATGAGCAAAGTGTGAAAGTGTAAACAAGATGTTATCTTGTATGACACCGTTTGATAAGGCTGGCTCGAATATCACACGTGTGAGCATATATGAATGAACAACTTTTCTTTTTCCAGCTTCATTCAAATTCAGCCTACATTTAGAAACTTGTTTTCATACTGGTTCAACTATTCGTTGTTCATTGTGTGGTATCACAATATTTCAAGTCCAGTGTGATTAATCTTATACTCAACCGTTAATTTCGACTTGAGTAGGGAAATCATCGCAGCACTTTGATACGTACAATTTATCTTCGCCTTCGTAGCATGGATTTCTACGAATTTACTCACAGGGTTAGGAGATTAGCCGAAGAAGTTGGATAGGGGTTACTGCGATCAATTTCGCTACTTGGATATATCACAATATTTTAATCGGGCCGATCAAAATTTGTTTCTCAAATACATTTGTATTTAGGACTTTGTTATTCACTTCTCTTGTGGTTGTGCGACCAATATTCCGATTACCAAGCAACAGTCAGTGAAAATGAAGCGTTCTTCAAGAAGGTTAAATTTATCAGCATTGTAACATTACGATCTGTCACAGGACAGCTTTTTCCAATACATAAAATATTCACCCACACTCATAAAAATTAAAACGCCTTTCTTAGCTGATGATATATAAAAGTAGACGCGGTTCAATTCTACTCAAGATTGCGAGAAAATTGCAAAGGAATTCATACAAGGTTTACGATTTGGAGACGGTGGATTTTATGCTATTTAATACACAAAAATCAAGATACTCTAATCTTACCTGAATATTTCCACGATATTTTGATTGACTACAGGAAACCTTCCATGTAGCTAGGTGAAAAATGAACTTGGGTTAAGATCTTTTAGATATCCGAAGAACGGTACACAGCCAGAATTTTGAGATTTTTGAAACATCTTCCAGAGAACATTCGAAAGATCGTTGCCACAAGCCTTACTAAGGATAAGGAATCGTTACTTTCCACAATCGATGAAGTATGCCCTAGAGTTACAGATGCCGGGATAGTTTTACACTCTTCGATAAAATTTATCACATAGCAACCGATGGATCTCCGCAATGTTACGTACACTGAAAGATTGCGTGTTTAAGCAGTCTTGACGGGATAAATAAAAAATGTATTCGTTAAATCAATAATAACAGTGTAAAATTGCACGCTCTTTTCGAAACTTTCATCCAACTTGAACCCCAGAAGATCATATGAATGAAATATTATCTGAATATAGTAATGTGTTGTTCACATTCCCCTCACTTACACACCAGTATCTGGCTGTTTGGCGTCATCAAGTGGAGACAGTAAGATTAGGTTCAGTGAGTCTTGAAAAAGTGGACTTTGTTTAGCACTTATCCACTGTTTCAAGGCTCACTGAACCTAATCATACTGTCTCCACTTAATGACGCCAAACAGCCAGATATCATTATTGGTGTGTAAGTGCGAGGTATGTGAGCAACACATTAATTTGTTCATTCAAAAGCGCATCGAGCGCTTAACCAAGAATCACGTTGTGATTCTGAGTTTGAATATCGTGGTTCGTTGTACGAACAGTATGTAACTGTATCATTTAAGTTTAACTTTATTTGATTATATTTTAATCGTACCCTTTTACCACAAACGCTTTTATGCTTTTTGGTTATGATTCGTCCTGTAATTTAAAATCATTTTTGTATTCGCGTAGCACTTCAGCCTGATTCAACAGAGGTAATGATGTATTTAAATGAGGTTAAACCTTTGTAATTCAACAAAAACGCAGTGTGCACACATTTTCATCACCTGAAAATAGTTGTTGCACTATTTGATTTCATCAATAAACGTCAGGAAGATGAGAGTGCATACCATAGAAAAAAATGGAGACATTAAGAATTTCTTTGGGAATGCCAATTTCTAATCAAACTAACCAAGGATTTCAGCGCTGTGATAATATTTGATCTTTTAATTAGCTTGCCAAATGATTTTGGAATTTTTCTTTGATTGTTTTTCTATAGGATAATTTGATCGAATTGATAGAATCCGTGTGAACCTGTTGTTGTTAGACTTATTCGGTCGATGTTACCCATGGGTGTACTCCAAAATCGCATGTTTTTTAATGCTTCAAAGCATTTAGAATGGTTGTGTGGAAGTTAAGCATTCGGTACGTGCTACCGCTGTAATGCTGTCTGTGATGATGATGATGACGATAGTGATGATGATGTTGATGATGATGAAACAGTCCGAATGGAGTGATACGCTTTCGATCGGCGTCAGTAACATGTCGGTGGCGTAATCTGCGTTCTACACATTGATTTTCAAAAGAAATTTGTTCAAGGCATCTTTTCTCTAGAACTTTGACGTGAAGCACTCCCAGTTGTTTCAGAACTGAGAGCAGTTAAAAAGATTCGCAGATAATCAGGTGTGTTTGGGTTGTTGGTACGTGTTTAAAAAATATACTTAAACACATTTGGTAAATTTCCAACCTAGGTTTGTTCGTTCATTTTGCATTTATGTAAACAACATTTTTAAATGACGCTAAATTGTTAAAATGACATCGAACAACGTCTATAGAACTCACTCTGCAACTAAGGTAACGAACACAGGAAACGAGTGGAAAGCGACTCCGCACTCCCGTGTAATATCACTCACTGATTCGGATTCGGCCCTGCTGAACACGTGCTAGACACTGGACACAGCGTAGATCTTGATAACGTGAAATTGATAAGACTGGGTGTGAAATCTTATAGGGATAGACTTCACGCCGAGGCTGTTGAAATAACAAAGGCTGAGGCGAATGCGGTGAACAAGGTGGATGGGGCGGATATCTCAACAATCTGGCGTTCGGTTTTGCAGCGGATTATGATTAACAAACATCACACCTAATACGCACATGATTACGTAAGCAGTGTTTCGGCATACGCTGACCTGTACAATTAATAAACAATTAGGGATGAACACAGCAATAAGGAGGTGTGATCAATTATCTTGATCTCCCCTGTCTAGCTTAGGGAACTCAGGATTGGTCAAGAGAATGCCATTTATACCTGAACACTTCGTACCGACACCCTTGGTCTGACGAAGCGTCTGTGTTCAGAAGCGAAACATTACCAAAAACTTACTATAACCGATTCATTGCAAACTTTATTTTCATGACATCGAACAACCTTGATAATATGAAACATTTCGTTAACTTTAGTTTGTGGATCTTATTTACGAAAAACAAAATACGTACCATGTGATTAATTGGAGAATTCATGATGTTCTAATTTGTGCTTTTAGTTGCTTTCCAAATTTTAAGAGGTTTTCAAAGAAGAAAAACCATTGGAGTTGCCCCAAACTGGGTTGATTGAAATACAAATAAATAAATTGAAGTGTCCCGGCTCGAATTATTCCCTTGAGGCGTTTTCTTCGGCGCCTAACTATCTCTGAGCCTTGTGGAAAGTTCGATTTTATAAAAGAACGCCGATTGCTTGAATTTTTCGTAATCCTTAATCTTTAAACCATCGATGATATTTTTCAGAATTTTTATTGTGTGAAAATAAAATCATTCTCGACTGGCTGGAACATCCTGTGAACAGCTGAGGTGATTGCAATAAAAACGTATGCATCTAAAAACATCTATAAAAATACTTCACTCCTTACTGTGGTCAACATCAATATCGACCGAACCGTTTTAAGTAAAAAAAACGTGACATTGGTTGATGTTGTTCAGATCAATTTCTATTTTCTTACGCATGCATTTTAAAGCTCAATGACAATACGGAAAATGTTATGCAAATAGGATTTTATTTACAGGTAATTAATCACATCAATCTAGTTACAAAATTAAAATTTGTCCCTCAGTAATCTTGCCAAGCATTCATATATGATGCCCAAGTACTTCAAATGTGCATTGAATCATAATAGAAAAACCGACCACTGATCCTGGTCATTCCCATGAGATTTGACACAGCGTAAGCGTAATATAGGCTCTATAGCGGTAAGGTCAAATCAGTAGTGGGGGGTAGACAACTACTTAATCATGTTCCCTTTCCTGACTATCACCCTTTGTCTGACGAAGCTTATGTGTCAGAAGTGAAACGTTACCAAAAAACTGTTCTAACCGATTGCACTCAAATTTCTTTGAATTGAAACATATTTCTTCCCCGAATAATCTTCCATGCCTCGAGATTTAAAATTGATAGCCTAGCAGATAATTAGATATATTGAAATGATAAATGAGCCTATTTCGCAAGTCACAAAAGATTTTTAAATTAATTAGAAGAAAGGTATGAATGAGATCGAAACTCCATTCGAAAATATTCGAACAATAAGATAAGGATGAAAGTTTTAAATTACTAAAACCTATAAAAATTACGCAATAAAATTTTCACAGTAAATATTCAATTAAAACGAGGTAAACTTAATCATAAATGGTCAAAATGAGGTTTCATTCCACAGGAGGAGATGAACCGTTGACATGATCTTCTTCAAGAAAAGTGTCGGGAACAGCGTATTGCATTATATGCTGTTTTTATTGATTTAACGAAGGCGTTTGTCCACTTCGGTAGGGAAGGTCTTTTCAAAATGCTTAATCTGATAGACTGCCCACAAAGTCTGCTGAAACTGGTTATTTTGTTCCACTCAGGCATAAAGGGCTCAGTCCATTTTAACGGTTTGAGTTCAGAAGCCTTTGAAATTCGCCGAGGCGTCAAACAAGCGTGCGTTCTTGCTCCCATCAATAAACGTCAGTAAGATGAGAGTGCATACCATGGAAAAAATGGAGACATTGGGAATGCCAATTTCTAATCAAACTAACAAAGTATTTCAGCGTATTTTCTTTGCTCTGCTTCAAGAGCATGCTTTTAGGACGAGGACAGAAACCATTTACCAACGCCCTCGAAGTGATGGTAAGCTTTTGAGCCTGAACCGGTTGAGAGCACAAACCAAAGCACGGGATGTGCGAATCCGTGACTTGCTGTTTGGCAGAGATGCAGCCTATATTCCTCACTCTCAAGAACCCCTTGGTCGCTAATGGACTGTTTTTCGTCGGCTTGCAAAGACTTTCGGCTAACAATCAGCATGAGAAAGACCAAAGTCATTGGTCAAGGGATTTTATCGCCTCCGTTAGAATCTGTCAGCATGAACCAGTACACTATTTCACATATCTTGGTTCAACCATTGCGGATAACCTATCGCTAGACACGGCGATTGATAAGCGATTGGCCGAGCAGCTGTCATTTTGTATCGATTGAACTCTCGTGTCTGGGGTAACCTGCAAATTGACTGTAAAAACAAATATGATGTTATGCAGCGGGTGTGCACTGAATGCTTTAGTGTACGGCAGTGAAACCTTGACAACCCACGCAAGACACGAACGGAAGCTTAATGCTTTCCATCTACGAAGCATCCGTCGTATCTTGAAGATATCGTGTGTGCAAAAAATGGTCTAATGCTGAAGTGCTTTCAAAAGCTGGTCTAAAGAGCATGTTCACCCTATTGCGACAGCGCCGCCTGCGGTGGATTGGTCATGTCTATAGAATGGAAAATGGTCGTATTCCGAAAGATCTACTCTATGGTGAGTTGCATTTAGGAAATCTACCATTAGGCAGACCGCACTTGCGGTACAAAGACGTTTGGAAAATAGATATGAAAGCTCTTGGCATCGACCCGGCGAGTTGGGAAGAACTTGCTCTTAACTGTTGGCATTTGATGCCTTGTGTAAAGCGTCGTCTGCAAGCTGGGAAGGAGCAGATACAGCTCTTGGCTGCTGAACGCAGATCACGCCGCCGGCGTGTAACTGACGCCCTGCAACTGAGTTCTGACTATCGTTGTCAGAACTGCGGGAGAGATTGTTCCTCCCGAATCGGACTGTTTAGTCATTCCAAAAGCTGTAGAACATGAACATTTATGCGATTGTGATGTACATCCATGGTCAACATTGACCGAATGAGGACAACAACAACAACAATAAACGAGCTCCAATATGACGACAAACCGAAATGATAGTATGCAGTATCTAGTTCGGGCTGTTAAAGAAAAAAATTCTCCGTCAAATAGCCATCACGTGGAAACAAGAATTTCTGACATTAGTTGTGTCGGAACAGCTGACTGCTATCAAAATCAATCCAGCGATGGTGCAATGGCTTTTGTGCAAAACAAACATTAAAATCTCCTTGGAGGGAAGTTATTCACGGCACACCTTAAAAATCATTGAGCAGTCTGAGTGAACACTAATGAGTGAATGTTTAACATCGTCAAAGAACGGAAAAGAACGGATACCAGTTTTGTATCACTTAATTAAAAGATGGTAATAATTAATAAATCATACACCATACATTCTGTTATATTCACAGCATAATGACGGCAAAGATTAATCTTTTGTAATTAATATGCATCTTTCATTTTGATCATGAATACAATTTCTATAAATCAACGGTAAAACGCGCGAAAGATTGACATATTTGAAACAATGTTTACAAAGTTTGTGAACCAAACGCAAATCCGTCACACGTGAAGAGATTTCTTGTTTCACGCTAGATTTCGTCATTTCGATACCTGACTGCGTTTGCTATCTTATGTTGCTAACGTGTTATCGTGGATTATTCGCAAAATTACGAAATCACGATTTTATCGCAGCAAGTCGACTAAACGCCCGTCGCTCACCCGGCCAGCCCAATTGATGCTACTAACATGTGTAACCGCGTCTTACAGACAATGAAATCAATCGATCAAGCTGTGATTGTGAAGATTGTTCACAAGTCGGTGAAATGAAACCAACTTGACCTTTCAGAGAAGGGCCTGGATCCGCTGATTGTAATAATGTTCACTGCTAGCTCAGCTGATAGGATACATCCCGCCACGCAAAAGTGTCCCCAGGTCACGTGGGTAGGATGCATTGCAAATGTGACCGTATATTCGATTGGAATATGTTTGAGACCGATCGTGTATTCATAATGCAAATAAATTTGAGTGCAATCGGTTAGAGTAGTTTTTGGGTATTGTTTCACTTCTGACACAGAAGCTTCGTCAGACCAAGGGTGATAGTCTAAACAGCCTATAGTACGCCTACGCTGTGTCACGTCTCGTGGGAATGACCAGGATCAGTGGTCGATTTTCCTTCTAGTGTGTATCCACATCAATCTAATACAAGTGAACACGGTCAAGGTCAGTTGACACGGCGACCCACATGCGTAAATGTACATTAGCTCGTGATTTGAGAGCAGTAATAAATAACGAAAAGTTTTTTAGGTGATTTTTGTGCCTGCATTCGTTGCAGAGATAAATCCTTGTACGTTTAGACATTATTTGGCAATCAAAGAAACGTCCCAAGTTGAGTGAAGCGCAAAATATCTGTTAAATCAGAACCAAACGAGGATTTTTCAACGAATGCTCTATTGATGCAATCAAAATATAATAAAAGCATAGCTCAAATAATGGGGTCAACCGGCTTAAAATCCAGGTCAATGTCAAAACAATATCGAGTACGCACCAAGTTTCATGCATGAGTCAAAATCAAGGCTTAATTCGAATGTTTGAACGTCCCACGCGTTTGAGATTACGACAAATTGTGCGCAGCAAATCAAGGTCAAAGTAAGTAAAAGGGTACATAAAGCGATAGGGTTATGACAGGTCAAAAAAATCAGTGTTGAATATGATATTAAATGAACAGAAAGAAACAACAGTACGATACCGATACTTTTGACCCCCAAATAGAAGAGAGAATGGCAGCTTTCGAGTTTACACTTCGACGTGTTTAGGAAATATTGGTAAATCATCTGAGTAAACAAGTGATCACTGATGAAAACCGTCTTATCAGTACAACGATTTCGGAACCACCGCTAAAGGAAGCTGAGACTAAGTGTATTGGTGTGACAAAAAGGATAAATAACAATGTTAATGACATTTTGGAATCAGTAAAAAAGAACACGGCCTTAGGAAATTCTTACAGATTAGTGTTGTTACATTCGACCTCAGTTGTGCACTTCAAAGCTGCTGTACCCGATTCACAATGTCAAGCCCGAAATTGTTAAAATTCTAAAAAGGCTGACTTTCCGTTACGCAATAAGAACCCGCCTTACTAACTAAGCGTGATGTGCACGAACGTTAGCGAGTCACTGGAAAGCCTGTTTGATAGCAAACAGAAAAACGACCTCGAGAAATGGTCTAAACTTTGACACCTAATGCAAATTAAATACAATCCCCGGCACAGTGACTCGCCATTTAACTTCTGCTCATATCGGCTAACTTTGCTTGCTAAAGATCACGCTGAAATGCGAGGGTGATATCGAGAGCGTATTGCTGAATTCGTATCGACTCAAGACAGATCTCGACTCAAACTGCCGCATATATCCCGTTGTACCATGATGAGAATAGAATGGTAGCTTGAACGCTATGGAAAAAACGGTATCATAAAGAATATTTCTAGTTGATGTTCCAGAAAATACCTCTCAAACATCTGTTCAGAAATCGCAGAACACGACGTCAAACAATGGCACTACATTGAGTGTTCGCTTATTATTTCTAATGCTTTTGTTGTGGACAATTGTCAAGTTCCTTATTAGCCAAAGTATAAATTGATGGACAGGAACCCCTGAATATTAATATTTTAACCACTGCAATGGCTGAGATTTTAAGTTTCGGGTGGAAAAAGGAAAAAGGACATTACACAAGACGTTAAACTTAGCCATAAGGCATGTTGAAGTTCATTCTAATGCTGGATTTCAGATCATGTTCACACTACTACGATATCGCTTCCTATGCACGCTTTCTATGATATATATATATAATAGAAAAGGGTCGTATTCTAAAAGATCTACTCTATGGAAAGTTGAATCAGTAACTTAACCTTTAGGCAAACATCGCTTGCCTTTACAAAGTCGTTTACAAAATAGACAAGAAAGCACTCTGCCTTGTCGCAGCGAGTTGAGTAGAACACGCTCTTGACCACTCACAATGAAGACACTGTGTAACTCGGTAAGGGCAGATATTGCTCGTTGGCACAGATCGAAGACCACGCCGCCGGCGTGCAACTGACGTCGATCGAATTAGTAGTGTCTATCGCACGTGCGCGCTGCTGGAGAGAATTTCACTCACAAATAGTTATTTAAAACGCTGTTGATTAAGAAACCTACTTGCGCTTTTAATCTTCATCCATTTTTGACATCGGCCGATCAGGACAACAACAATTCACTAGTACCTAGCCAACCAAATGATGTTGTAAATGTTTCACAGAAACCCACGAATAAAGAACAAATGTAACCGTTGTGTCTCCACTCCACCCTTCATTGAGACATTTGGAATGACGCGTTGTTTTCTTACAAATTTTGGTTAATTCAAACCCACCGGTAATCATGTATTCAAATACAATAAATCGCGAAATACGCGCACATTCCTAGCGATATTACAAACTTCTTTATTCCCACTACGACAGGCGTTGATTCTTTAATTATGCACGTGCCTGTTATCTCTTGTATACGCCCTGAAATCTATTGCACGGCTTCATTTATGTAAATGCACGTACATTATTCGAAACGAAATCGTTATGCAAATTTACCTCGCTAAATATCGTGGATAATTTCTAGGTTCCCGAAAATGATTCACAAAGAATTTCTAACTAATTCGACATTCAATCCAGAAAAGATGATTTCTCCATTAATGAATTATAGTTATTGGTTTGGGTAGTCTATCTGGTAAAACTCGGTATTTTTTCAGAAGAACATTTGGCATAATACATAAGGTCACATTTTTTAATATTGATCGCAATTGCATTATCAACATTTTAATTTAACTCTTCAAACAGTTGAACGGATTAAAGCCTCATGTGATAATCAACGGGTTATTACTAAATTATGTTGTCCACAATTTGTGCGATTACTCCCATAGCAAATATCTCACATTATGTCGAAATAATCTTAATGTAAAACGTATTGTATTCATTTTAACTACATTGCATTATGCATAAACCGTAAGATAATATTCACATATATCTTGCAGAGTATGACAGAGTACCGACAAACATAATTCTATCGAACATCTGAATTTGAGATAAGACTTTTTCATTGAGGCAGATTGAGGTTTACCATAAACGCATAATTTGCAATCATACATATGAGAGTGCCTGGGATCATCGGAAGAAACTCATCTACAATTCCACGCTTCAATACACACTCATTTTCATATGATTATTTTACGTCATATGATTTAAGAGCTCTCAATATTTCATAAATAAAATATTTGATTTGCGTTAGTTGAGTTTGCACGTGTCGTGAGACGAATAAAATTCCTAACTCATGTTCAATTGTTCAACAACCATAAGCAATTATTTGAAAACATTAATTTCTGTCAGATGATATTTTCAAGGAGAATATGAGTCTTGTGATAATTTGATGATTGAAATTTTTTCACCAACATGAGTTATTTACTATCAAAATAATGAACAATTTCAATTGGTAATAATATGTAATTAATTTCAAAAATTGATCTCGTGCATTTAAATCGATATGCAATTAAAACACCTACGTGTTATTAAAAAGGTAGATTATAATTGACTTTAATTAGCTAAATAAATAGATATCCAACGCTCGTTAACAAAATTTTGAGAGAGGAATGTATTCAACGTCCATCCTCGATTTTCCTAATTACATATTTTAACCACCATGAAAACTTCATTCGTATTATAAATGCCCGATTATCTTTCAAATACATTCAACAATGTTATGATGATTTGGAGATAAACATCTGTCGAAGAAACTTGATATGTTTGATGACAATACGATCAGTTTAAGTCAAATTTAGACTTCAATTTACTGCATTCTATTCACAAGATCTTTGCTTTATAAATGACGATTAATTGCCTCTCAATTACTCACTCAATTTCAAGTTCTAAATGATCTTATTCGACTCAGAATAGGAAGGTTATGTTGCTTGAGTTAGTATTTTTATTTCAACGACAAATGAAAGTTGGAAAATCAATATCATGTTTATTTAAATTTATTATTTTCATCAAAATTGTAATTAAAAGATGTGTGATGCTTATAAAAAATACTTATTTGCATACACCTCCAACACACAAATAGTTCCAAGGACGTTCGTGCTAATTGCACTTATCGTGTACGGACAGTGAGATGAGGATTCGATTGCGTTCAAACGGTGGAAGAATGTCAAACAAGTTGTGTTTGTAAGCCACTGTTAGATAAGGTTGGCAAAACCAAACTGTGCAATCACGTGTCCAAAATAATCGCCCACAGCGTTCTGACGTGCAGTTGGATTATATTCCGATCCGACACTTTTGGATATAACGTTCTTACCTTTCATCCGATCAGTGTGATTTTTGAATGTCTATGTGAATGTTTTCTACAACGGATCTCATGATACAAGAATTAACTAACTACGACATGTAGTTCTTTGTGTGGATTTTGTGCTGTTCGTTCGTTCACTGATTTCCCTTCTGTGTTTCTGCGGTTAGATTTACCCATCGGTGTTTACAACTGTCATGAACTACTCGAAAAAGTACACAGTGTGCAATTAATTTCAGTCAAGCATTCTCAACGCACAATGACATCTAGCGTCTAAATCTGGTGACGAAATATATTTAGACCTCGTCACTTCGCGCCAACTCCACAATAAACTACATCAACCAGCCCCGGCCGTATGGATTTCATACAGCTTTGGTTGTAGTTTTAGTTGACCACGTTAAAATAAAACAATCTGCTGCTCGCGAAACATGTGTCCTCTGTGAGTAAGTGGTTAATGGTAAGGTCAAATCTGTCACGTGTTGCAACTGCTCACACACGTATCACGCAAAATGTGACAAATCAAAGACAGCTGTGGCGATATCCATCCTTAATAATGTAAACATT
Source organism: Atriophallophorus winterbourni (assembly GCA_013407085.1). Taxonomy (NCBI): domain Eukaryota; kingdom Metazoa; phylum Platyhelminthes; class Trematoda; order Plagiorchiida; family Microphallidae; genus Atriophallophorus; species Atriophallophorus winterbourni. Next base: position 18,032 of record JACCGJ010018081.1, read on the forward strand.
CCTGGCGTAGGCTACGTTTGTGAACATTGTCGAACAAAATCAAACGAGAGTCTGCGTGCTTCAACAAGTGTCCAGCAATGCAATCCGTATTCACGCATGTTCAACTTAGAGCTCAGCACCCAAATACTAAAGGCATCTTTTGATAGTAGATGTCATTTCTTCCCGGTGCGTCTTTGCTTTCTGTGGAATTCATTACCACAGGATATTGTGAACCCTCCTACGGTCCGTGATTTCAAATCGAAACTGGATGCGCATATCTAAGAGAACTCCACTATCGGCCCTGTATATTGACCCCACATAAACCAATGTCCTCAATAAAGTTTTTATTGCAGCATCTGTATTTATTATAGCGGCCATCAATTGGTACATTTGAATTGATTGCATTTTTCACCATAAATCTTGATTTTTCAAAGGTACGGCTCTCAGGTGTTCGAACCAATAGACACCGTCCACATATCTTCGCTACATTCCAAAACCACTATTGACTGTCTATACAAAAAAGCGCAGGGTTTTCGGAACGAAATAGCCAAATTGAATTATTTTTGCTTACATTATCGATTTAACCAAAACATTTTTCTATGATCACGTGAAAGAATGCGGGTTGGCCATTCCGAGTATGATCATGCTTCAGTGATTTCAACCTTCCACAGCCACACACCTGCGTAGAAATACCGCGTGATAATAAATCTCATTCATCCCTTCACAACCACGTATATCCCTTGACTCGACTGAGAGCCCCCGATGAATATTTAATCCTAGATTTGATTATCACATCCGAAGCAACAGCAATCGAGTCAGTTGTGTACCATATTCCTTCGGGGTTAAGTGACCACCCCGTGTTGTTCTTCGAATTCGTGTGCAGCGAAGCAGGGCAAAAACTCATCGGAAGGGTATATTACTTTGGCCCCCGCCGAAAACTAAAGACGCTAGAAGAGAGGCATCTCGATCTTACGAATGCATAAACTCACTGTTCCAGCCTTTAAGATACATCGGTATGATAATCGACGAATACTCAGCCTATACTTCAAAAGAAAAGCTAAAACATTTTGTTTCAAACTCGAAAGCGGATAGATATGCGAATTTTCTGCATTTGCTACACACACAATAACTAAAACAGACGTGTCCTGGGAACATTTTGAAAATGTCCGAAATGTGTTCGAAAAGTAACGTTCAAAATTCTCAGACTCAAAATGGATTTAGAAAAACACACTCATGTTTTTCAAACTTATTTACGACTATAAACGGTTGGACGCTATCAGTAGATGGATGGAGTTTCGTAAATGCGTGTTACTTAGATATATATAAATCTTTCTATCCAGTTGACCACTCATTACTACTTCAGAAGCTGCAGGATGTTGGCTTCACTGGAAATCTACTAACCAGGTTCGCAAGTTACGCAAAGCGAAAGTCAAAATAGATGGCGACAAATCACGAACTTTTGAATCCATGAGCGGTTACCCACAAGGTTCAAAACACGATCAAATATTGTTCTTAATATTTATAAATGGTGTACCGAAACTGTTACGCTGTAAACTTGTTCTTTTCGCCGACGATATAACAATTTTGATGGAGGTGAACTCTGTTGAGGATTGCCTAGTTTTACATTCAGACTTGAATACGCTGCACCAGTGGTCAATTCAAAATAATCTGTCCTTCATCTTCCGCAAGCGCCAAATTTTACAAACTTGGAAAACCATCCCTTTCTCATGCATACTTGGCAGTCAAACACTTTGGTGGAGTGTGTCGCAAACAGATCTCGGTACCTGAGTGTGTGGACATTTGGAAAACCAATTGGAAACAAATTTTCGGATGTTTCCCACTGCACTAATTATCAAAGATACTCAATACATATATACATCCCGTTGTGGACTATAAATTACAAGCTTTGACATCATGAATGGAAAAAGACATCTCGCTCCTTGGAGGATTTTATCATTACGCAACTTGAATGTTTACTGATTGCATAATCTGCCATTTGAGCAGCGAATGACTAGAATTGTATTATGCATTCTCTAGCGCAGACGCCAACGAGCTGACCTTATCCTAACATACCGAAGAATCATTACGGGGTCCAACGCAACCTTACCCTTCAAATCCCACATTCTCCAGTAAACATTCGCCGCAAATTCTACGCTGTCCATGTATAATTTTTGCAGAGAAACTTACAACCAGATATTGTTTGGTCATCAAACGAAATGATCTTTAAACAAATGTTACAATCTTTAATGGTAAATAATTCCTTCGCCAGTTTAATAAATTCCCTTAGCGATTCCTACTTAATTTTTAATTCCGTTCTAGATTTTTTCGCCATTTCATAATTGGATTTACTTTTGCTCCTCATTTAAAGCACAGACGCAAACATTAAAGTAACGATTTGCTGAACTTTTATACAAATATCCTATGTTTTTGTACAGCTATTTGTTTTATTCACCATCAATCTTTAATCTTGAATTCCGAATATCCTGTTGAGGTAAAACAAAAATTTATTAACAAAGATATGCATTTGCATCACCATCGCGCACATCCCAACAACAGTTTCGCAGCTTTTGCAAATATTGAGGATGTGTAATTTGCTATACAAACCACTAACATACCAGTTCAAACAAACAATGGCAAACGGCGTGATTCCGACAGATTGGAAACCTGGAATAATTTCTCATATTTATGAAGCTGGAAATCGCACCGATATTTCTAATTACCGACCCGTTACCCTGTTACCTGAGATTTCAAAATTACTTCCGCGCCTCATGTAGACGATCTAAAGAAACATTTCGAGAATAATCAGTTGCTTTCGAGGAACCAGCATGGATTCAGACGAAATTATTCCTGTTTGTCTAATTTACTGGTAACGCTAGATGATTGGACAAAATCGGTAGATAAAGGACAAGCAATACACGCGTGCTACTTGGATATTTCAAAAGCATTCGATCGTGTTGACCATTCCCTACTACGGCAGAAGCTTGAAAGGCTTGGTATCACTGGAAAGTTGCTGAATTGGCTAAATGACTACCTAACAAATCGCACTAACCAGGTACGTGTTGATGGTGCATTATCCAAACCAATTGCAGCAACTAGCGGAGTTCCCCAAGGCTCAGTCCTTGGTCCGATATTCTTTCTGGTTTACGTCAATGGAATACCGGAAATTGTTCGATGTAACATTCCGTTATTTGCGGACGACATAAAGATTTGACACAGCATTCGTAGACCAGAAGACTGTCTGCTATTACAAAACGATCTTGATACGCTTCACAGCTGGTCGTTGAAGAACAACTGCCGTGGTACCTTCAACAATGCAGGATCATGATGTGGGGAATGCGAGTACGGTTCATATATCACACATAGGTTCGTTTCCTTGAAAATTGCAGTGAAGCAAAAGATTTGGGTGTCTGGATATGCTCCAGTTTAACAACATCACTTCAAACTAACAGTACCTTTAAAAAAGCAGCACGTGTTCTAAATCTACTCAAACGTGTATTTGGGGAATTTTCGCCCAAGATATCCCCAAGGATCATGAATACATACTTGAGACCAGTCATGGAATACGGTGTGCAGTCATGGTCTCCGTGGCTCAAGAGGGATGTGGAACTTATGCAGCGAATCTATCACCGCTCAACAAACTAGTTCTCAGCATCCGAAATAAACCATATAAAGAAAGGTTAGCTCAACTGAATCTGTT